>OVAX01000799.1:0-63758 GCA_900406405.1 Lepidium africanum | reverse complement strand
ATGTGTGGAATTCAATAGTCACTATCTAATTTTGGGTGCAATTAGACCTTGCATGTATACTCTATATGGAATTAGACCGAAGGTCTAAGTATTGGTTGATCAGTTGTTATATCAAAAATTTGAGGTGGAAATAGACCGTCGACCCTTTTAAATTCTATAATGTTATCTCACCATTAGTTATGTTAGCACGCTATGTTATCTTTTATCCAATTTTTTTCCGCTTTTGCAGCTATAATTTATATTTTTAACTATATATTTTTTTCGCTTTTGTAGTTAACAAGACCTACAATTGGTCCTTGACAACAGGCCATACCACTTTGCAAAGTGGATGGTCATATTAGAACGATGGGAACCAGTCATTGACAACACCTTTCCATCCCAAATACCTTTCTGGATCAAGGTCCAAGGGATACCAATACACTTGTGGTCGGAAGGAACCCTTCAATGCATTGGTCAACTGTGTGGAACATATCTCTGTGGCGAGGTTTCACACAGAACAGTCAGAATGAGAGTAATGGTGAATGGCCTTAAACCGCTGATAAAGCAAGCTATTGTTGAGTTTGAAAAGGGTGAAGAGGTCACAACTCACCTAATGTACAAAAAACTGGAGAAACATTGCAGTTAGTGCAACATGTTAGACCATGAAGAGAAGGAGTGCTCCCTCCATGATAACAAAACAAGACACTCCCAAGAGCCCAGTTTCCCTTAGTCTCGGGAGCGAGAGCAGATGAATAATACCAACTATTCAGTACAATCTCGCAGTCATGTTCCCAGCCCTTTGCAAAACCAACGGGGCCATGTGACTAAGAAGAACACACCAAGCTATGTCCGTGAAAGAACATCTATCTTCGACCGATCCTCTTCACTACATAGGACGTTTCCTAAAGCCACAGAACATCAATCAAGTCAACAGGCCAGACCCCAGACTCAGAGAGTGTCACGCCCTATGGTTCCCTTGAAAGAATCCTACATAGGAGACCCTTCAAACCTCCATTAGCAATCGTGTGGAGAGAAAAATCAAGAGAAAAGGAGTCAGTTCAATCAGTTCCCCATGTAGATGAAGGAGTTGTGTCCTCTGGATTTCGGAGACCAGCCTTAGAACATGTGGGTGATGCTGCGGAAGCCACGACACACGTCACAGCATAAGCTTTCAACGCAGCTTTAGGAGAACTTAAAGACTTCATGATTCAATATGTTAACTGTGATGATCCAATCGAAAGTGCAGCAAGGAAATTAAGGATAAGCAAAGCTGAGCAATCCGGTTTGATGGAAGACTCAGCAGCTGTCATGGCAAGGAACAAACTATCAAGACAGGCAAGTACTCAAGATAATGCAACAGATGTGGAGGAAATGGATCGTGTACCAGCCACTCAACAAATAAGCATGCGAATGCAGATACAAGAACCAGAAACTGAGGCTGCTGAATAAAAGCGAGTCCCTGCAACTCAACGTTTGGGCCCCCAGACTTCACCAACTCTTGCAAGCCTTATAGCGCCACTGAAATGCAGACTAGGATGACCGGCAGGGAAGAAGCGAGCAGTTGCCAGCCCAGCCATTCTCCCAGGATCAAGTACCAGAAAGTGTAATGTGATCCACAATAAAGTCACACCTCAACGAAAACTGCTCCTGGACACATTTCCTAGAGCGGAAAAGAGCAGCAAAACGGCAGAAAATAGAGGGAAAAAGGGTATATACGTAGACCCTACACCTTTGCCTACAAGAGCACAACATCAACAAAGCACGAATCAGATCCATGAGGGGCACAACAATATAAGAGTGGATTTTCAAAATCCACCAGATTCTCTTCCTTAAAGCTAATGTACTGGAACTGTCAAGGTTTGGGAAACCCCTTGATAGTTCGACGTGTTAGGGACCTTCATAAGTCTTTATCCCTAGACATAATTTTCTTAATGGAAACAAAGAACGTTGATGAGTATGTAATAAAAGTGACTCAAGGTTAGGTTTTGAATGTTTCCAAAAAGGTCCACCTCATGGACATGGAGGAGGAGGATTAGCTTTAATGTGGAGAAAAGATCTTAATCTTCAAATAATATCAGCTGAAACGAACCTTATTGATGCCAGGATTAATTTTGAGGGAACAACTTCCACTCTCTTTTCACATACGGGAATCCAAATAGGAATCTTCGTGAGAACCTGTGGAAAAAGATAGAAGACAGAGCTGAAATTTATGATTTTCCAATATTGCTAGCTGTTGATGTAAATGAGATAAGAGGAAATGAGGAAAAGCTGGGAGGATCCATGAGAGCTGAAGCTACATTTTCCTTTTTCCGATCTTTCATTGAAGCATGTGATCTCACAGAGCTGCAACATGTTGGTGATCCCTTCTCTTGGAGTGGGATGCGACATTCTCATTTAATCCGCTGTAGACTGTATCGAGCTTGACCCAACAGCAAATGGCTTAATTTATACCCGATAAGAAGACAAAAATACCTACGCTTCGAAGGGTCTGATCGCAAACCTATCCTATGATTTTTAAAAAAGGAAGAAGAAGGGCCTGTTTAGATTTGACTGGCATTATAAGGATGACACTGAGCTGAAAACACTTATAGACGAGGTATAGAACAAACACCCCCAATGCAACGGTTCACACAAGAACTAACGCCATTAGAATCAGCTGTCATTCAATGGAGCAAAGAATATAAGATAAACAGCGAGAAGAAAATAGAGGAACTAAAAATGGCTCTCGAATAAGCTATGATTAGCCCTCAACCCGATGACACACAACTCCATCATATAAATAATCAACTCCAGAAAGCTTACCTAGAGGAAGAAGAATTCTGGAAGCAGCGTAGTAGGCTTCTATGGCTGCAGCTG
Organism: Lepidium africanum; assembly: GCA_900406405.1. Classification (NCBI taxonomy): domain Eukaryota; kingdom Viridiplantae; phylum Streptophyta; class Magnoliopsida; order Brassicales; family Brassicaceae; genus Lepidium; species Lepidium africanum. Next base: position 60,923 of record OVAX01000799.1, on the reverse strand, counting down.
GGGGACAAAAATACCCTTTTTCCATATAGTCACTCGAGGGAAGAGAGCTAGGAACAATCTGGCCCTAATGGAAGATGATAAGGAACGGTGGTGTACAAAGAGGATCACATTGCAAAGGTCATTGTCAAATATTTTCAGACGATCTTCACAACCACTAATTCCTGAAGTCGGAACATAGTTGATGATGTATTAAGAAGGAAAGTTACAGATGCAGATAATGAGCTTCTAACAAAGATTTCGACAAAGGAAGAAATAAGACTAGTAGTTTTTGACATGAATGGCGAGAAAGCACCTGGACCAGATGGATTTCTAGCCAGCTTTTACCATGCAAACTGGCAATCTGTTAGCCCCGCCATCATCACAGAAATTTAGTCCTTCTTCCGAACCAGCAATCTACCTGCAAAGATAAATGAGACTTACATCAGATTGATACCAAAAATCAATGCACCAAGGAAAGTAGGGGATTTTCGGCCCATAGCTCTTTGTAATGTATACTTCAAGATCATCTTCAAGATATTAACAAAGAGATACCAGCAGCTGCTACCAAAAATCATCTCCAAAAATTAGTCGGCCTTTGTTTCTAACAGAGCCATCTCAGACAATGTCCTTATCACTCATGAGATGTTGCACCTTCTAAAGACATCAAATGCACAGAAACAAAACTACATGGCTCTCAAGACAGACATGAGCAAAGCCTACGATAGATTGGAGTGGGACTTCATTCGAATGGTGCTGGAAAAACTTGGTTTTCATGAAATCTGGATTGGCTGGGTTATGCAATGCACAACCACAATGACCTACTCAGTTCTAATCAATGATTCACCTAGGGGAAAAGTCTATCCACAAAGAGGTATACGACAAGGAGACCCTCTTTCTCCATATATATTTATACTTTGTGGAGAGGTGCTGTCAGGTTTATGCAACAAAGCTCAATACCAAAACAAGCTGCTGGGCCTACGTATAGCTAGAGAAAGTTCTAGAACCAACCACCTTCTTTTTGCAGATGATATTATGTTCTTTTGCTCAGCAAAACCTAGTAGTATCACTGCACTAACAAGCATCCTAAAGAGATATGAAGAGGCTTCAGGTCATTGCATTAATTTCCAAAAATCAGCAGTTACTTTTTCAAAGAAAACGCCTCAGGAAACTAGAACCAGACTTAAAAGAGAACTAGGAATCGTCCATGAAGGTGGAGTTGGCAAATATCTAGGCCTACAAGAGCATTTTGGCAGATCAAAGAAAGATTTGTTTACATCAATTGTTGAGAAAATCAAGCTAAAGGCTGAAAACTGAGCATCAAAGTTTCTATCCACAGCAGGGAAACTCACAATGATAAAGAGTGTATTATCAAGCTTACCCACTTACGCGATGTCATGCTTCAAGCTCCCTGCCTCACTTTGTAAACGCATCCAAGTTGCCATGACACGATTTTGGTGGGATGACGAACCACCTAAACGGAAAATGGCATGGATTTCCTGGAAGAAACTATCAAGAAACAAACAGAAATGAGGGTTAGGTTTTAGGAATATTAAATCCTTTAATGAAGCTATGCTTGGTAAACTCGCTTGAAGTATCCTTACCCAACCCCATTCATTGCTAGCAAGATCCCTGAGAGCAAAATATTTCAGGAATGGCAACTTTCTAGAAGCTGCAGCCACTGGAAATGCTTCTCACGGCTGGAGAGGTATCATGATTGGGAAAGAAGTGCTAAAAAGACATATGGGTTAGGCTGTGGGTAATGGCAAGTCCATCAATCTGTGGTATGATGCTTGGATGCCCACTCCAGACTATAACCCACCTCATGGACCGTCCACGGAACATACAATGAAGTTGAAGGTTTCCGACCTCAGGACAACAGAAGGAACAGCTTGGGATGCACAAAGATTCTGGAAATCCTTCCACACCACCTACATGATATACTCAAGATCCAAATTAGTAAGACAGGTGCTGAGGACAGGCAAGTTTGGTTGAAAAATGCTAATGGAGTACACACAGTCAAGACTGGGTATTACTCATGCCTAAATGATGAACATGAGGGAAGCATGGACAGAGACACCAACATAAATTGGATAACAGACATCTGGAATTATGCTACAGCACCAAAACTGAAGCTTATGCTATGGAAAGCAGCATCTTATGCATTACCAGCGAGAGAGGTTAGCTAATCTCATTGCAGACATTGATCCGAAATGCTCATCCCCTCTCCATAACCTGCCTCTTGTCCCAAAGAATGCAACTTTCACAATGCTATGGAAACTGACAAAATCGATTAAGTGTCTTCCTCCTACAGGTACCGGTGAGACCCCAATAAGCTCATGGGTGATATGGAACCTATGGAAGACAAGGAACGAATACATATTCAAAAACCAGCGCTTTTCTAGTTCAGGAGGTAATTACAAAATCAATAAATGACACAAAGGAGTGGACCACAACACAAGTCAAGGAACTGAAGAATCATACCAGAAATCAAATCATACCTATTCCCAAAGATGAGTCAATTACCTGCTTCACGGATGGAGCATGGAAGGAGAATCGACTTCAAGCTGGGGTGGGATGGATCTTCTCCGAAAGCGGCCTTGCTCAGCCTATACCTGTATCTGAAGCCTTCACCTCTGTTGCATTGCCGTTAATTGCAGAGACTCTAGGAGTCAGATCAGCTTTGGAAGATGCGTTGGAACGGAGCTTTAAGCACATCTTACTATTCTCCGATTCTCATCTTCTTATCTGTAGTTTAAAGAATGGACTATCACCGCCGGAACTCCATGGAGTTTGTTCCGACATCGCCACTCTATCGCTCCAATTTGCCTCGATCTTTTTTCACTATGTGCCAAGAAAGAGAAACAAAGAAGCCGATATTTTGACAAAAACTGCTTTAAATTTTGTTTTTAATTCTGCTTTAAATTCCCTTTTAGTTGTTGTACCAAACTCTACCTAAGGTTTCAATGAATCAAGTTTGTTTTGACAAAAAAAAAACTATATCTCTCACTCTCTTCATCTTCATCTCCCTCTCTCTCTCTATCTCTCTGTCCCTGTCTTCCTCCCTCCCTTTCTAGATCCATCTTTCTTCTCCACATATATCATTCAATTTTTTATAGGTTTAAATGATCTGTTATCGATAATCCATTGATAATAGTGTTACCACCACCACATGTTTCATTTCTGACCCAAATATCTTTGTGTCTGCTATTTTCTTTTAACATTATTTATTATTTTTCTTATTCAAATTAAATTAGGGACTTTTCGATCAAATCATGTTGTATACCTAATTTTGAAGTTATTATTGTAAGATTCTTAATATTACAATTATCTATTGATATGGACTCAATTCACCCTTTTTTATTCGATTTCTATTCATATATTTCGGAGCAAACAAAAACTCAAACTTGACCATTTGTTGAATATTGATGATATTATTTTTTCTTTTTTTGTGTAAACCATACATCAGAAAAACAGGCTTCAAATAATTATTTTTAATATTAAAATATGTGTATGGTTTTCCTATAATACAGAAATAACATATACAATCCATATCCTGCTCCATTGTTTTTTGACTATTCTATACAAATTTCTACATTTTTCTGATATATTAATATTAAAACTTAAGTGGTTGAAGTGTTTTAACGATCTTAAGTAGTTGAGAAAAATTGCAGACAATTTAGACATGTCAAATTCTTTTTCTGACATTAAAAACCTTTTAAACTAAAACCTTCAGAGAATTTAATTTAGTAGACAATCTTTATACAACAATTTATTTGCTCTGTGTTGTATATAAAACTTTACATGGTGTCATCACAAAGTTTATTGAACGTAAAAGATTATTTTAAAACCAAAAGGACCGCATCTATGGCTACATATAATATGAAGTTCAAATGTCAAAATCTACCATTGCTCCCCAAAAAGTTACATGTCTCTTTTCTTAATTACAGCAAAAACCAACTAAAACAGCCTTCGCTTTACAATCCTACATAATCTGCTGTTAATCCTACAACAAAAAAGAGCATAGCTTTCTAGCTCATATCTGGCAGTAATGTCTCCACTTCCTTCAGAGCTTGTTCGAAGGCGTAGATCACCATCTTCTTTATCTGAATTCACATGGCAAAGATTGAAAATAAAAGAAAAAGAAGATTAAACGATAAAAACAATTATATATAAAAGACATCGTCAAAGAACCACCTCAAGTTTGTCTTCTCTGGCTTTGTGGTTCTTAGGGAGTTGTCGAAACTCATCAGTCAACCGGAGACACTCATTTATGTTCTCTGGGGAAACAAAATCAACAGCTACCTTTGTGCAAGACTGTTTCAAATCCGGTTAGAAATATCCATTATACAAAATTGACAAAAAAGGATTGAGGAAAGTTAATCAATAAAACAGAATTCGTTCAACTGCGAACCTTGAGATTCCGAACTTGATGAGGGCAACCCGCGGGAACAAAAACTGCTTCCCCTAGCTTTTGCACAAATGTCCATGGCTCAATCCCTTGAATTTAAACAAACAAATATGATAAAGTGTCTAATAATTCTTAAAGTGACAGTTATTACAGTAATAAGTTACAACTAACCATACCGAGTTCCGCCTTGAGTTTTCTTTTATGTTCCACGGTTAAGAAACAAGACTGGTCATGTATCGGATGATACACCTAACAGAATAAACTATTAATACAATTCCATAGAGCTCGGAAATAAAAAGGTTCCGCAGATTATATATTTATTACCTTTGTAACCGGAGAACAAAAAGTATGTCTGAATTCTTTGCTGTGCTTTCTTAAATACTCTTCGAGCTTTGGAACATCTTCTCTTCTAAATATGTCCCAAAGCGCACCACCTGTTTCATCATGAGCTCCATTTTCATCACTCCCAATCTCTTCAGCAGCTAAACCATTTTGCACGTGATGCTCTTTCTCATTCTGTTGCTTGTGTTTTTGTTTCAGAGCTTCGATTGCAGACATTTGCTCTTCAGATAGTGTTACTTCAGCAGTATGCATCAGAATATTAACCTACAAGCAAAAACACTTCAAATACCTGAAAAGCAGTGTTATCTGACTACCGTGTAATAATTTTAAAACTTACTGCATCTGACATATCACAGTGAAGCTTAGTGACTGAATCCCCTCTACCAAGCTCCTCTAACGTTCCATATGCAATATAAGTTTTTGGACCAAGATCTGGTTTAAGAAGCTCTTCAGGAAGTTTTGCAGCAATGTTGAGAACTCCAGATCTCGGATCGCTGTATTCTTGAAACGGTAATGCGGAAATGAACTCATCGCAGTGACGAGGTAAAAGCTTTTCAAAATCGTCTGAAGGAGGCCAATCCTTCAGCTTCAGCATCTCAGGCCAGAAGTTATGATATTGTCTTCCTTTGCTGTATCCTTCAAAGAAACATCGTGTATCAATCTCCACCTGAAATTATAAGAAACAGAAATAGTCTTAGAACCTATAGAACACTTCTAGAAACCAGAAAAAAGGATACATACCTCACAATTAGCTAAACAGTCGATAGCTCTGACATTAGACATCTTAGAGCTAGTTGTTGAATCAACATTCTCGCATAAAGCCCGCCACATTACCATTGGCTCCCAGCTTAAACCAGCTGTGTTGTTAAGAGCANCCATTGGCTCCCAGCTTAAACCAGCTGTGTTGTTAAGAGCATTACGAACAATAACTGGTTCACCTTTGGACCAATGCTCTTGGAAATGCAGAAGCTCTTCTTGCTTCAAGACATCAAAAGAATCAGGAGAGTAGAGATAATTATCACTGGATCCATCCCTCGAAGCTGATCTCCTCACCATACTGGTCTCCAAATCAGAAGAACATCTGCAATGTGACATTTTAGGATGAATACTATACGAGGCTAAGAAAGTCTCTGCCTTCTGCTCCAAATCTGACATCCAAGTAGACGGTAAGAGCCGCTTAAGTTCCAAAACAAAATTGCCGCAACCGCCTAGTTCTTTTGGCGCACACGTTATGCTTCCATTTTCATCAGCATTCCACTTAACGCATGGGTTTTTAGTCTCATCCTTGGAGACAGAAGAAGAGGTTGGTTCTGCATCTTCTTCACCATGCATATATTGTTTTCCTCTATTCACAAATTGTAAGTTAATTTCCAGGCGTTCTGAAAGCCATCCTCCACGGACCTCTTGGCAACAACTTAGACAGAGTTCATAGGAGCACTGTGGACAGCTTCGATGCAAATCAGCAATTGAGGTTGCGCAATGGTTACTAAAGAAAAAAATGACATTATACTTATATATAATAGATGTTATATAACTCTTTTAAAACAAATATGGATGACGCTTACCAGTAGACACGCTCTTCACTTGAGCATAGAGTCTCGGATATAACAACTTCAGAAGTCGCTATTCCTACATAGAACAAATCAACTATGTAGGAAGAGAAAATCTTGTCTTAGTAGTTGAAGAAGACCCATATATACCTTGAACCTTTGCCTCGGTTTCGATTTCTTGATCTTGGGCCTTGCAAAACATTTTCAGGAAAGGAAGCATTGACCCAATCAAGTAATGAAGATGCCGAAATCTTTCGTAATTACTGAGCTTTCTCTTTGATGTCTGTAAAAGAAACAAATACATCAATATTCACAACAAAGCATATATCCATCTTGCAGTTCTAAACATCTTTTGTTAAAAATACAGTTGTATACCTCGATTAATCCACTTGAGTGCAAACATGAGCAGCAGTTGCAAATTCCACGACAAAAGGGACATTTTTCTATGACACCATCCTCGGATAAATTGGGATACCTGAGAGAAACCACAAGATTGTAGCAACGATATTGAAAACTATATAGTCAAAAGAAAGGATGTAATATATTATACATGAAAAAAGGCAGAAACCTAACCATTTCTTTATACATTGAAGACAATACAACCTCTCTTCACAAACGGTGCAAATGAAAAGCATTCTTCTTCCCCCTTTTAAGCATTGATGGCAAATTGCAAGCTTTCCCAGATCTGACTGTAAGGAAAGAAATCAAAAACATGATTTCAGACAAAAGTTGAGAGTACAATTTCATCACATCATGTTTTCTCATTGTGTAAGAACAAATGTTACCATTAAACTCTTTGTCATGCTTCTGCAGTCATTAAAATTCCCGTTATTCAGATGAGAATCCGAAAGTTCAGACTCATAACTAGAACAAGAAGAGCTAACATCTGTCTCGTTTCCAAGAAAACATATAGAATCAGTCTCTGAAGTCTTGTTACTTCTACGAGATGTTGCCTTCATGAAAGAAAATACTCTGAATTCTTCTTCCCATTCCTTGTCATCGTCAACAGCTTCCTTCTTAGCTCTCTTTTTCACAGTGCTCCTCTGCTTCTTCTCTTTTTCGTCACATTGCCATTCATCATCATCACTTCCCCCTCTGCATACATCACGTTTCTTCACACCTTTCTTCTTCCTTGAAAATTTGGTTTCATTTGCTTTAACTTCATCAGCTTTATTAGACTGTTTCCGTTTTCTATTAGACATTCCCTTCGAATACTCCACACTGCTATCTGAACCACTGCTATTTTGAATCAAGAAAAAAGATTTTCAAAATTAAAACCAAAAGGTTTGCAAAATCCTTATCTACGGTGTTCTCGAAATCCTATTATAAAGGTTTTCAACATCAAAATTAGAAAATCAAAATCAAATGTGCATAAACAAAAATAAAACATCAAGAAAACAAGAAAAACAGAATAGTACCTCGAGTGAGTTTCACGCAGAGTCAAACAAAAACGAAAGAGATCCTAAAGAGAACGTCAGATAGATAATTGATTAGAACCCTAAATATAATCGTGAAAGAGAACAAAGAAATCTAACCAATCGAGTGTAGCTGTTTTCACACCGAATCCTACTTAAAAAGAAAAAAAATGATGGAGAGAATTTTTTTGATAAAGGTGAAGCGACTGAAATTGGGAGAATTATATTCTCCGATATGATTTTATGCAAATTTTTACGTGAGAGTTTTCTAACTGGTGGATTCTCAAATATTATAATGAAAATGGGCCTATATCTAGTTTAATTCTCAAACACAGATGTTGATTTTGTCATTTAATTCTAGTTTAATTTTAAAAATGTCTCACAGCAAAAATCATTTGGATAAAAAGAGAAATCCCAAGGCATTTGATACTCACTCAATATAGATTAGCTTCACGAGGTTTAACCGTTGAATATGCATGTCTTCTCTATAATCATATTTTGTTTTCTTGCGATTTTTCATCTCCCTGATTGGTCGAATTTATAGAATCAGCAGATTAAATACTTAATCAACTACAGAGGAAGCAAGCATATGAAGTACCTGATCCTTCTTATTTGGCAGAGCGTCATGTGGCGAGAACGCAACGAGTGTCTCGTGTTTTTAATTCTTCAAAAGGTTTACTACTTTTAGGAGCTTCTCTCATTCCCTTAAGGGGGTTTCATTTACTAAAAGTTTGGAGCTAATTACCCGGCAAATTTCTATGTGTATACTTGTGGGTATATTTTTGGGTATGGTTCGTAACTGAGAATCAATTAGGTACTCGATTGACAAGATTTTATGTGGGTATTTTATCGTATTTGGATACTTTTTTGGGTATTTAGGTGATTGGATATATTTCGGATATCAAGATCTTTGAGTAACTTCCAATATATTTTGGGTAATTTTTCATTAAAAAAATTGGATATTTTCATATATCAGGGATATTTTTAGAAATAGTAAAATTTTTGGGTATTTGTGTATTTGTGTATCTTTTCGGTTCTCCATTTTATCCGATCTAACCTGATAGTCCTGGGCATATCGGGATTTTCATCTCATACCGTCTCGCTCCCGTCACGTAATTCTCGTCCTTTTTGAGAATGGGAAATTCTAATTTCCCGTTTGGGTCCAAAAATAATATCCAATCGGATAAGGGAATGGGTACGAGAATTGCCTGAATTCCCGTTGGGAATTTGTTTACATTAACAAAATGTTAAAATATAGAAGATATTCAAATATTAGATATGTTTCTAATAATTAAGATCAAGCCCATAAAATTAATTTTCAACACTTTACAACGAATACAAACCATTTAATATGAAATACTAGTATTTTTGGTAAAAAAGTGTAGTGTTGGTCATTTAATTATAAATATTAGCATTGTAGTTTTGTATTTTTTGTGTATTGAATATTGATATATCTTTTATACAATGTTATTTTCGTTATATTGATTATATAATTTATAATAATATCCTTAATTTTTTTATCACTCGTATTTCTTAAACTATTTCCCGGACATGTAGCACAATTTCCGATTTAATAGGACTTTGGGAATAGTTTGGGAAGTATATTTTCTGTCATAAAATTTCCGTACCGTTTCTGAAATTCCCGTCCCGTTATGTGACGGGAATTGTTTGGGAAGTAATTCAAATTTCTTGAACTTACTGTTCCCGACTCGTACCCGTGATTTTTCGTCCCGTTTTCGGTTACGCCCAGGGCTATGACCTAGACCCATAGAATCAAACGAAATATCTATCGCTTCTAAAATATGTCCAAAAATTTTTAACCCGAAAGACTCCAAAACGATTGGAACCTACCTTAGGCATAAAAACTGAAAGCAAACCGAACCGAGAATAGGTATTTAGTTTAATTTCAAATTCTGGCAAATAATTGAAGGGTTCATGTGATTTGGTACCATTTGATATTTTGTATGGTTTTAACCGAGAACCAAAAGTAACTAAATAAGAACCACATATAAATTTTACTAACTAACTAACTATATGGAGCTTTTGGTTACAAGTAACCACTCGAAACCAAAATTGATTACATATGCTCATATTTTTTTGGGTGTTTGGTTACATTTGGTTACAAATAATCATTTTTTTTGGGTGTTGTATTACTTTTTGATATAAGTAATCATTTGAAACTGAACCGATTGTGAATCAAAATTATTTCAAGTCTAATTTAGTTCATATTTCAAACACCCATTCACATTTCAAATTATTACTGGTAAATCAAGACATTTGAGAGAAGTCTTTGCAGCAGGAAGTAGCGGCGAGTAAGGCCACAATATAATGTGTAAAGTGCAAGATGTTGGAGAACAAGAACGAATTGGTCGGTGAACTTGGATAATGACTGAATTGTGCTTGAGTGCACTTTCCTTATTCTCAAACCTTGGGTTACATGAAATCCCTTCTAGGATACGACAATCAAAGTTCTCTCTTGTTCTAGGCTAAGATACAAGAGAAACAATTAGAGGTTTTGTGTTTTGTTTATGTGTTGATTGTTAAAAATTCAGACTAAATTTTATAACGTAAATCACTCTTGTTCTCTCTTTTTCAAGTATTCCAAATGATTCCAAGACCTTATATTTATAAGGGTCAAAGCACCCGTTCGTATGCTCACCTCCGTTCATATGGTTGTGACTATTAAAACTAACGTTGTGACTTTTAAAACCAACAGTTGTGATTATTTATTTTGTACGCTTGCAACCGTACAATTAAATATGACAACCGTTCATATTTAAACTTAAATAACCAACATTCCTCCCCCATTTAAGTTTAATCTTTGATTTAAAATCAACTGACATAAACCAAACTCATGCATAAATGAAAATATCGTGGCAATTGAATTTTCATCTTAGTAATATTACACATTTCAAATATCCGAGAATCAGGATGTCCAATGGATTGAATCCTTTTAACTCATTTCGATACATGAACATAACATACACACGAAATTCTACACTACTCTAAGTGTTTTCCTCGACACTATTATTAGCCATCTGTCCTTATCCGTTCATGAGCATATACAAAGCTAAGTCCAAACTTCTTGAATCATAACTAAAATGTAAAAAATGCAAATAAAAATAATAAATTAAAACTTATGTAGTTATGTTTTGTGATAGTTTTATATTATATGGCATTAATTGTCTTAATAGATTATTATAGATTAAATATTAAATTAAATAAATTAGCAAATTTATGTTTTAATAATTAAGTGATGAGGTGGCACCGTGAGAAGAGAATTCATTTTAAAAATGACATGTTGAAATTCTGACATGCTTTCAATTCGAGAAAGAGAGGGGAGAGGTTTCCATCTTGTTTTTTGGTGGGATTTTTATAGAGTAAACTTGTCATGAGTGGCAATGATCATTTGGAATGACCAAATAATCTATTTATAAGAAAAAAAGAAGAAAAAATTACATTTGTATGAAATTAAGACAATGTAGTGGATCAAATTTGTCATTACTCTTAGTAATTAAATTGTGTTTTAAATAAGATTGAATTTATTGTCTAACTTGGGTATATAAGGAGACTTTAACATCTCTATAAACAAAATCGTGTGTATCAAATAAATTAATAAGAGTCCATGAATAAAGTATTTCTTGTTTATACCTCACATTATGGCGTTTTTTTAGTACTTGTTTTATTTTATGTATTGTTAATGGTTCCAACAAATACCTTTCACACATGTATAATGTAATTCTTTTGACTTTTTTTGAGATATAATTTCATTTATTATTATTCTTTTCTATTAAAAGTATAGTAACAGTTAGTCTTCTATATTTATAATAATTTAGATAATTTTTTTAAAATATGATATTTGTATTTAAAATTTTTAAATTCACTAACTTATTGATGTTAAAAAAATTTCACTAAATTATTTTTTTTAATTAGCCAATTTATATTGTTTAGTTTCTTAGGGCTATGATATTCGTTTTAATATAGGAATGAAATCTGTAACATATGTTTTTGTAACGTATGTCTTTTGTATTTTTTTTATCTATGAAATGAGTTAATAATTTTGTTTTTAATTAAGATGTATATTTATTTTGTATTTGTTGTGTAATTAAGATGTATATTTATTTTGTAGCAATCTATCACACTCTTAATGTTCTATAGACAGAAAGCTTGATTTTGTACTAAAGTATAGAATCAAGAACTTACAATTCTAACAACTAATATAGTAAACTACAATTCCTAATAGGACCAAAAAAGAATATTGGACGAAGAACATAGTGATAAGATCAGAGAATCTATTCTACATACACTTGATTTTGACATCTATCATAGAAAATTTTCAACAAAACAAAAAACAAGGTAGCAAAATCAAGAAAAATTCATTACTCTAAGTGATCTAAAAGATTTCAAGCTCCATCAACTCTATAAGACTAAGATATATACACTAATACCATAACATAGATACTTTTAGTCATAAGTCTGTAGTTTGTATCCACTTATGCAAGCCATGGTTCAAATGTTCTCGTAAAGTATTATTGTTACACTTATTTTTGCAAGCCAATAAGCCATGGTTCATATTGTTTACTATTTGTTGGCAGGTAACCTCGTCCTCATGATCAAGTGACTTACGTGATCAGGTTGAACACACTAGGGTTCTTAGTGTTGTTTATTGGTCTGCAACTGCTATAGGATCTCGTTTACCCTCTATAGCCAGCGCAAAAGCAAAAGTGGCTGGTGCAGGAGCGATTCTGTGGCCAGTATCAAGCGGCACTAAGGTAAAATCTTTGGTTCTCAGTATATTTATTATGAGAAAAATGGTTGCGGCTTTATGAATGAAGTATGTGTATGCGGAAAAAAATAAATGTTTAGAGTCGTGAAAAGTTTCTTTTGTGATGATAACATTAAAGGTTGAAACTATCGTCAGGTCATGTTAAAGCATGCCCAGGATGTAGCACATGCCGTTGTGCAGACCCGTTCAACTCTCTCTTAGCTTTTTTTTTTTTTTTGTCAACAACACTTCAATAAAACCAAACACCAAAAGATGAGGGGAAGGTTTACAAACCTAAACCAAAAGGTGACTCTCTAACATAACGAGCGAGAGCATCCACCTTATGATTTAGAGAACGCGGGAAAACATGGAGGAAAAAAGCACAAAAAAGAGATCTCAACCTGAAAAAATCCTCCTAATACGGTTGGAAGGCTGGTCATTCTTCTGGATAGAGCAACAATTTCAAAACATCCAAACAGTCTGTAGCTAACTCCACCTCTAAGAACAGAAACAAGATCAGAGATTCCATAGCCCAAAGGACCGTTTCCACCTCAGAGTGTAGTGCCGAGACACTCTTTCGTATTCGATGTGCTCCCATACATTCTCCATATACAGATTCTGGGAAGAAAACCTAGTCCAAACCAGTGTGAAGGTCGGGAATTTTCCAAGAAGCATCACCAAAGCATCTATAACCCAAAAGTCGGGTTAACCATCAAGGGAAAAGACACCCCTGACCAAATCGAATCCAAACTCAGTGATCCTGGTTGGCTTGCATTACTATTTTGCCATGTAGCCTGTGACCATTCTGTCAGTTCTTGCTCCGCTTGAATTAATAATTCCCGAGGGTCTTTGCTTGTTCCTGAAAAGCAATTCTCATTTCCAGCTTTCTAAAGGAGCCATATCAGCCATGGAAAAATCTTTGCATCTATAGAATCTGGTTGTCGCCAAGACAAAATGTCAAGGTTATACCAGATCGAGTTTCCCAGAAAAACATCAACAGGTGAAGGAATAGAAAATAAGGCCCATGTTTAAACAGCTGGAGGGCATTCAAAAAGAACTTGATTAATAGACTCCTCATCAGCCCCACATCTGCTACATCTAGGATCACAGTTAATTCCCCTATTAGTCAGGTTCTTCTTAGCTGCAACACAACCTGTTAGAGCTTACCAAATAGAATTTTTGATAGACAGTCTAGCTTCCATATTTTCGATTGTAAAGCCCAAAAATTTGGTCCATAGGTACCAAAATCCAGTAGAATATTACTTTCCTCTGTTTTATAGTCAGATTTGATAAATAACGCCCTGATTTTGTATAATATCAGCCCCAATAGTCTGAACGTACACTCCTTGGGATAAGTATACCCATGATCAATTGAACATCAAAAGGAACAAAATATTGCCGCAATCAAATCTCTCGCCAAGATCTTGTTTGAGAATCAATAAATTGATCAACGATAAGATCTGGGTAAATAATCAGATCAATACCACTTGCTGCTCTTGGGTGAATATCTGGTATCCATGGATCTCTCCAGACCGCAATGGACCTACCATCACCAACTTTCATAATTATTCCTTTACTAACCAGGGATCAAGCTGAAATAATACTTCTCCAACCATAAGAAGAATTTGCAGTTGAATTTACCGACATTGGGCATTGATTCATATAATACCTGCCGCGCATGACCCGAGCAAATAAAGAATCAGGGTGATCAATCAATCTCCAAACTTGTTTAGCCAGAAGAGCGGAATTAAATTCGTCCAACACCTGGAAACCTAGATCACCTTCTTGTTTAGGTCGACATAATTTTTTCCATTTCATCCAATGCACACCTTTTGACGTTTCAGGATTGGACCACCAAAAATGTGCTATTGGTGAGTTTAATTTGGTCACTATAGTCTTAGGAAGCACATGACATAAGTTGTCAAAGTCGTCATAACTGATTTTATCAGGACTTCCTTCCCACCTTTGGATAGGAATTTAGACGACCAACTATTAATTCTTTCCTGGAGGTTTTCCTGAACAAAAGCAAAAACCTTGGTCTTAGCACCTCCAATATTCTCTGGAAGTCCAAGATAAGAACCCATACCACCAAGATGATTAATCCCCAAATTTGGTGAATCAACGCCTTTTCATTTTCAGAAACTGAATGCCCTATCGAAGTTAATTTGCTAACCTGAAATTCGTTCGTATTCTTTCAGAAGTTTAATGATATGACATGCTTCCTCCCCAGTAGCTTTACACAAGAAGAGGTTATCATCAGCAAATAGGAGGTGTGATATTCTAGGGTTCGCACGTGCAATGGAGATACCCGAGATAAGACTATCACTTTCTGCTCTCCTTAATTTAGAAATCAGAACCTTAGTACATAGGATAAACAGATAAAGCGATAACGGGTCCCCTTGACATAAACCACGGTGAAGGATGCTTTTGTCCTTCGGTTTCCCATTCACAAGGATAGCATATTCGACACTGGATATACAATGCATTATACATCTAGTCCAGTTATTACTAAACCCGAGTTTGAGTAAAAGGCTTTCTACTAAATTCCTTTCTACTCGATCATAAAATTTACTCATATCCATCTTTATTGCCATAAATTTCCCTCTCACCGCTTTGTTAGTATGGAGAGTATGGAACATTTTATGCGCAATTAAAATATTATCTGAAATTAATCGCCCAGCTACAAAGGCAGATTGGGTCTCCGATATCAATTTCGGCATTAGTTTCTTAAGTCGAAGGCAAAATATCTTCGAAATAATTTTATAACTTAAATTATAGAGGCTAGTTGGCCGAAACTCGGCCATCTTTGTTGGCCGCGAAAGTTTCGGGATTAGACATATGTTTGTATCATTTAGGCCTTTTTCAAAAGAGCCTGAGGTTATGAAGTCATTGATGAAATTTATAATAACCAATTTTACCACATCCCATGATTGTTGGAAAAAGAAAGTAGTCATTCCATCAGGCCCCGATGTCTTACCTGAATCCATCATAAAAAGAGCTTTTTTAACCTCCTCTTATGAGACTCTAATTAATAGCATATTATTATCATCCTCTCTGATTCTTGGAAAATTCTTTAATAAAAGATCAAAACCACAATCTCTACCATTAGTAGAAAAAAGGTCTGAAAAATAACGGAAAGCTTCTACCGCGATATCTTCGTCATTAGTTAGCCAATCACCCACATTATTTTCATATCCCTCTTTGAATCATTTATTTATGCTTTTTTGTTTCCAGTAAATTTTCTCATCCACATAAGCCTTTCTCAATTCCAACTTTGCGTTCGCAATATCCTCCCTAGTTGAGGAATTTGAATTTTGCAATTCCTCTACTTTTGCCTGCCATCTAGTAATCATCTGTCTACCTGAGGGAACGCATTTACTCCTCCAGTAAGACTGTTCCTTTCTACTGTTCTGAATCTTTCCTATTACCATAACATGATGACGACAAGATAGACCTTTCCATCCCTTTTCAATGGTCTCCTTAAAACCTTCCTTACCAATCCATCTTTTATCAAAATGAAATTGGTATCATTGTCGGAATTGATTAACATTAAATCTACCCACAATTGGTCGATGATCTGAACCAATCATATCCAGATACTCAATCTCAAAGACTGGGAATAACTCATGCCAGTTCTCATTAGCAAAGGCTTTATCGAGAACACAGCCAACGACCCCGTTACTTCTGACCCCTCGCCATGACCAAGAAATTCCTAATTTTGGAAACTTTATCAGCCCACAATTTTGAATCATTTGGTTAAATGCTAAAAATGAATTTGGATAACGTAACTTTCCTCCTTGTTTTTCATGATTCCTTGAAAGCTCATTGAAATTCCCAATGATTAACCACGAGGAATCCCGAATTATACCCATCCTCGTCAACCTCTCCCAAACTTTGGTAGGATTAATATTAACTGACTTACCATTAGACTCACAAGAAACATCGATCATTTGTTTGTCCTTATGATTTAAAACAACATGAGAAGAATCATTATAAAATAAAGCCAAGCCACCACTTAACCCATTTGGTTCAACAGTAAGCATCATATTATAACCTAAATGAGCTTGAATTTGTTCCATAAAAAACATATTATTCTTAGTTTCAAACAAAAACAAAAAATCAAGTTTATGTTTTTCCAAATATCCCTAAGAAAACTTATTGAGACCCTATTACCAATACCTTGGCAATTCCAACAAAGGGTTTTTAGCATAATAATAAAAATTAATGCTTCATCTAGCCCTTTCCCTGCTCTTTGTTCTTCTTCCCCTTAATCTTGATGTCTTTCGGTATCTGACGGGGAGACACAGCAGCTACAACCTTCATTTTGCGAGTACTCACTCCATGGAGAGGAGTTGCTGGCCTCAATCTTGTCTTAGGTGGAGCAGTTGGCGGCTTCTGAACTTGAGCTTCCATCTCCTGATTGTCCAAAAGTTCATATTTCTTTTGCAGCTTTTCAAAATCAAAAACATCTTCAGCCGTGTACTCTCCTGCACGTTCTTCTTCAACATCCTCAGCATTTTCCTCCTCCACACCTTCTTGTAAACTTGATTTAGATATAAGAATATCCGATATTGGATTTAAATCATCATCAGCTATCATACCATCTCATTTATCAAAACCCTCCCCATTCGTATTCTCATCACCCTTGACAGATGTGGTAGAATTTTCATCCACCATGGTAACATCTTCAGCAGGGACTGTCGTACCGTCCACGGCCTTTCATGGATCGTCATTCTGAAAGAGAGGGTGGCAAACTTTCTTCACCGTCAAAGATCCACTCTGCCTTTCTATATGAACTTGATCATTCACCTAAAAAACATTCACTAACACATCTCTGTGTTGGAATAAAGTCATCATGAGCATCAGAAATCTACAAACCCCTTTTGGACTTCGGATTCGTAGTAGACGACTTCCTCATGAGTGCATCTTGGGTCTCTTTACTTCGACCAAAGTTTCCAGAACTAGCAGAGACTTCGCCTTTGTAGCTCTTACTTCTGCCAACATTTTCAGACTTCACAATCTCCTCACGACGTGGGATCAAGTGATCCTGCTTCACCTTGTAACAATTTTGTGCTTTTTGAGTCAATTTGTATCATAGCTTACAGTATCCTTCAAGATTCTTATACTCTGTCAAGAGTTGGGACTCCTGACCCTCCTAAAACTCCAGAGATAATGTGAAAATGAGTGGTTTAGAGCAAGGAAACTCGATATGAATCCTCCTCTTGTCCACATTCACATCCAGCACTAGTCCCAAAGAACCTCCCACCAATCTGTATATCTCATTTGTGCAGTACTCAAACGGGATCCCTGTAATTTGGACCCAAAAGCAAATCGAATGTGGATAATTAACATCCTGATACAGTTTCCATGGTGCATATGACACCATCCACCCATCGAAATGACTGGAGCGCAATTGCAGAATGTGTTGCAGTTCCCTTTCAGACTCAAATTTGAACTAAAACCGCCCATTGCCCAAGTTCAAACCTTGAGCTCGACCTTTCAATTGCCATTTATAGTTGAATTTCTAATATCATAAATATTATTATGGTTGTATTGGTTTTGTATTTAGTTATACACATATCATATAAATGGCGTACGTGTAACTCGTGACGTTAGATTAGTTATGTGGCGTACATTTCACTTGGTTAATTGTTGTGTTACTTCCATAAAGACACAAGTAACCAAACATCACAAGTTGAAGAGTTGCGATTCTTATATTGTGTTTCTTTATTGTCTATATATACCAATTTTGTATTGATGTAAAAACAACAAGTTTCAGTCAAATAAAAAAGTGTTTCTATTTTGTTCTTCTTTTTACTTTGTTGTCATTCTCTTCTCTTGTATAAACATATCAATATTCCAACATGGTATCAGAGCGTAGGTTGGTGTAAGAAGAATCCGCTGCGAGAAGAAGAGAAAGATGGAGTTTGTAAGGAGAGTTCAAAAACTTTGTTCGAAGAAGACGTGAAAAAGTTCACGCAAAAATTTGATGATCAAGAGGACACCAAGAGAAAAAGAGTAACAAAGAATGTTACAATTGTGGTAAGATTGACCACTACATCGAAAGAGTGTCGCTCAAAGGAAAAGGAGCGAGCACATGTAAGTCTCGAAGCAAAAGGAAACTATTGTGAAGATCACATCTTGTTTTTTTTCTCGAAGAAGAAGGAAACTCTAGTAAAGATCACATGTTTTTTTTTCGAAAAGGAAGAAGACTCTAGTGAAGATCACATGTTGTTTTGTCTCGAAAAAGGAAGGAGACTCTAGTGATGATCACATCTTGTCTTGTCTCGAAAAGGAAGAAGACTCTAGTGAAGTTTACATCTTGTCTTGTCTCGAAAAGGAAAGAGATTCTAATGAAGATCACCTCTTTTTTGTCTCAAAGAAGAAGGTTTGAGATTGAGTGGTGGAAAGATAGATTCAGACCATCACCTTTAATTGAGTATTACCATCGATTACGAACGAACCAGAGGTCAATATACCCACCTTTGGAAAGATCTATCTGTCTAGTTTCCAGAACAGGGTTTGGATTCAGAATCAGATATACGGTTCAAAAGTTATAACCGTTTTTATAAAGCATATCAAATCTATGCGAATTCCAAAGAGAAGAGTTAAGGATCGAAGATTTCAACCACAAGGAATGCCAAGGCATCAACTGTTTAGATCAAAGGGAATTCAAATGCAATTCCAAGATGAAGGATTACCCATATCCTAGAGGCTAAACAAGGCCTAAGGCAAAAAACGGTTATAGATGAATGAGTGCGAATGATCAGGTATATCAATGTAGGGATGTGAAGAAAGAGTGTAATTCACTAAAGGATGTGAACATCAAAAGTTGTGATCACCAAAAAGTGTGAACACCAAAGGTTGTGATCACCAAAGGGTGTGATGCATACACCAAAGTGAAAAAAAAGAAAAATATCTAAAAGAAAGAGAATAAAGGATGGTTTGTGACCAACTAAGGAAAAATGCATTATGACAGAAATTCAATTAAGGGGAGTGTTAGTTTATAATTGAATTTTTAATCTAATGTCATAAATATTATTATAGTTGGTTGTATTAGTTTTGTATTTAGTTATACACATATCATATAAATGGCGTACGTGTGACTGTGACGTTAGATTAGTTATGTGGCGTACGTGTCACTTGGTTAACCGTTGTGTTACTTCCATAAAGACACAAGTAACCAAACATCACAAGTTGAAGAGTTGCCATTCTTATATTGTGTTTCTTTGTTATCTATATAAACCAATTTTGTATTGATGTAAAACAACAAGTTTCAGTCAAATGAAAAAGAGTTTCTATTTTGTTCTTCTTTTTACTTTGTTGTCATTCTCTTCTCTCGTATAAACATATCCATATTCCAACACTCTCTCATCGTGGTTTTGCATAGGACCACGCGTTAGAGCTATTGGCTCCCAACTTAACTTTAGAGTCACAGACATGCCAGAAGCATCTGCTATTGTACCCGAAAGAAGAAGCACTGAAGCTCTACTGGCTGAAGTGATAGACGAAGGTCACAAGAGAACAGACCATTGTTCTACATCAAGCAGCAGTGAATCTGAACGTGAAGACGCAGAAGAAGAAGAAGAAGAAGAAGAGTCGTTGATCTCAGTTGACCAAGTTTATCGCCGAAACATCCTCAGTGGAAGAAGATGTAACAGAAGGCGAGCTATGGGATGAACTGGACTAGGAGTTGACTCGACAGGAAAATGAAAGACACAGTGAAGCGATGGAGGAAGAAGCCGCAGCAGCAAAGGAGATAACAGAGGAAGAGACTGTAATTACGGGAGGCGGTGGTGACTCTTCCACGGGACAGAACCAGAGTCCGGTTTTAGCATCTTTAGCGGATTTGATAGAGAACCAGCGGTTTCACTAGTGTCGGTGAATGAGACTGAGTCTGAAACAGAACGTGACGAAGTGATGGTGGTGGGTCGACGACGACGAGTGTATGAGGATATACGAGACGCCAAGAGAACTATACCAAAAGATTAGGCTATCGAGAACAATGATAAATGATCATTATATGCCAATGTATAAAAAAATGATAGAACTCTTGATTACTGAGCTCGAGTGTGACCAACACTCTTCATGAGCTTCCACCTTCATCAACTGTACATTACAAGTATTTATACACAGAGTTTACATGTAATTTTCAAATGTGGAGTATAAATGAATAACACTATTCTTGGCTGTGATCGTTATCGTTGCTCACCGGTCAACAGTTATCAGACCTTTGTTGTGATCTAATTCAAAGCTGATAGGTTGACCTGTCAATTCTCCGAAAAAGAAAGCATATTATTTTCTAATTATAATATACACGTACAAAAAAGGTAATAAAATTTCTCGACTTTCACATCAATCTATATCTAGGGCGACAATGAGTTCCTTGGTGGTACACTGATTCGACGGATATATACAAGAGATGGATTTATTGTTCGTATAGAACTCTCTCCATTTATCAATCGTTGCCACTTCGTGATGGGACAAATCAGGCATGCATCTTCTATCCACGATCTCGAGTATCTTCTCTGTTCTCCCCAGATGCAATGCAGCTCCTCTCACCGATGCTTCTCTCACTTCTACTGCCGTAACCAAACACTTCATTCCTATTACCTGTGCTGTGTTACAAAAGCATCCTGCTACTATATCCGATATCATCGTTTTCACATCTTTCAAGAGAGTCTCCTCTGCTTCAATGTTCATTGATTCGTACTTCAACAAAAGGGTCTGGCTGATTCTGTACATCGAGTTTGATGCTAGAGTCTTGATGGGCCAGTGTGAGGGCTTATGTTTCATGCAGAATATTAGATTTTTCTGCCACGACTCTGTAAACTCTTTCTTCGCTATATCCACCAGCTCTTTAAGAACTTCTTGTGGTGTTTTTCTCTGTTGCTTGGATAATTTTCGAAGATCCACGTTAAGCCATTTGTGGTAGAGATCAACTCCTAACCATACTACCTCTGCTGCTTTCCTGCTGTTAGCTAACTCTCCTTCGATGTCAAGGATGTTTTCGAACTTGTGGACGTAGCACAATGCCTCGTTTACAGCTTTCATTAACTTCTTTACCAGGCAAGGATTTATGTTGGGAAGAGCAACAATGATACTCGTCAGTGTTACTAATGGAAGGGACCAACTATTTGGTGGCTCTCCAGAGGCCAGAGAAGCAACCTCGTCGCTATCAAAATCTCGAATCCCCTCAAATCCTTTTGACATGGGAGTTGTTGCCTCCAAGAGTTCTATCAAGTTTACAGGTTGTTTCTTCCGACCCTTTTCTATCAAATGGTTTGTAGCTTCACGGTTACTCCGAGCCATGTAATCCACCAGCTCCTCTTCTCCTTCAAGATGCAGAACATATTGTATCGTTGATTGATTTGAACCAGAGGACTCAGCGTTTGCAACAGTAAGAGTGTTGGAGGTGAAATAAAAACAACACATCAAGAATCTACTTACGCAGTGAACTGTGAGGAAACGGAGGAATTTGCTTGCCAAAACAATCCCACACTGTGTTGCAATACAGACATCAAGCATCCATCGGTTTAAGTCGTGTGCAAGCTTCCTGCTACGACGACCCTGGAACACAAAAAGGTTCAAAGGACGTTCTTTCTTCTCAGCGAGACACTCTACCCAATAACTCTCAACTCTCAACTCATCTTTTAACGATTTGCTTAGTTTTGATGGACATTTCAAGTTTGTTGCCTTAAACCATCTGCTTGCTGGAGCAATGGTTCCTATGGCTACTGCAGCTGCCTGAGAGACTAAAACCAAAGTGGTTGACCATTTGTAATCAGAGTTCCCATTGCAGAAGTCGAGTGACTGGGATTGTAGAACGTAAGACCGGAGCATGGCTTCAGCCAACGTTACTGTACTCAATAAACAGAGAAAACCAGAGGTGGTGCTGGTTACAGAGCGAGCCATCACGAACTGAGGGCTACAAGTGTGAGCCATCATCCAAAATCTCATCAGATCTTCTTTAAGCTTTGGAAACCCTCTTCTTCTCTCTGTATAAGAAGGACACTGCTTCAAAGCGATCTCGTGCTTTTTCTTGTACTTGAGCTCCAATATACGCTTTGTGGTTGGGACTGAGATAGCAGAAAAACTCAAAATCATAAAGATCAGAAACATAAGAACGATAACGAGAGCGTGTTCTTGAGGGAAAACGTAGATGGCTCCTGTACCCAATTGGATACAGATGTTGACAATATCAGTAAGAACCATAATCCCAAGAGCTATGAGGTTCATGAGGATATCTTGTGTGACCATGAAACCAAGAGAAGGCATGAAATTAGCCATTACGGTGCAGACGAAAACACTGCTGCTGAGTTTAGCGAGCTGATCTTGGCGACTAGGCATGGAAGTGTTGAGATCTAAGGAGAGTTTGACGCAGACGGAGATGAAGGTGAGAGTGGTGGCGTTGAGGGAGAAGAATTTGCAAGGAAACCAGAACTTACGGTGGCGAAAGCCGTGAAGAAGATCGGCAAACATGGCAGCTCCACAGATCAGTGAAGCACCAGCCACGTATACGCCTATCGTTGGCAACGGCTTGCTGAACTCTGCGTCGCTCAGATTGCCATGGGAGTCGCACCCCATAGTCTCACTCTCTCTCTCGATTTTTCTATTTGTTTCTGTTTCTTCGTCTTCTTCTACAGAAAGAGAAACTTTCGTGTATTGAAATTGATAAATAAAACATTCTGTCTACTCAAAGGTTTTGACTTGTATCAAGTTAGACTCAGTCATACACCAACTTTTGTATTATAGAGTAGTACTAAAAAAGAAAACCAAAAATACTAACAAAAAAAAAAAACAAAATAATTTTTTTTGGTTACTGATAGACGGCTCTGATTTAACGTGACCCTTCTTATTGACTTACGTGTTGGTGTCTCCACCACACGATCAACCTCAGAAGAATCTTCAAACAGAGGCTACTTTTTTGTCAACAACTCACATTGACGCATTACAAAAGGACATTTTTTCTACAGTTGCGACTAAAACCAGGTTTTTTTTTTTTGAAGCATCGTAGTACATAAGAGAAGATAGTAGCGTATGGATCTGAGACCAGATTATAGTTGTTAAATCATCGTCGCCTCTGATTCATGGCTTCAGTGATTGTGTTTCTGTGTTTGAACACAGAAACTAGCCTAGTCTTGTCTTCCCACACACTCTGGTTAGGATAGACTTCACCTGGGCAGATGCTGTTGCTTCCTCTGGCTTCTTGTCTTCTCATACACGGACCACACGAGATCAATCTAGAGATATTGAGATCTGTCCAGTGCGTAACAACAATTTCCGGAAATCAATCGAATATCTCGAATGGTTTATAAGAATCATCAGATGGATTCATAGTAAAAAGAATAAGACAGATAATATCAAAGCTTATCAGGCTCCACAAGCCCGATACCTGCACGATGCACATGGCTAATTGTCGTGTCTAATTCTCATTAAATAATTAATTGCTCATTTTCTGGTCCTCAAACATCTTAAATAAAACAATTTTTTCCATAATTATCAGTTCTCTATAGAAAATTCCCACATTATGGTCATAGATCCGACCTAATTGTTTCTCGAGAATGCAAGATCAATATCAGTTTGGTCGGAAACTAAGAGGGAAGTGTTTGTTGATTCAAAATTATATCCTCTACAAACGATATTTTGGTACCTAGTCTAGAAATTCACTAAAGACATTGGCACGCACTTGAAATTTTCTTCTATTGTCCGAATCATACCATACCAATGAAGTTAATGCTCTTAATGTAACTCACTCCATTTT
The DNA here is from genome assembly GCA_900406405.1 of Lepidium africanum. Lineage (NCBI taxonomy): Eukaryota > Viridiplantae > Streptophyta > Magnoliopsida > Brassicales > Brassicaceae > Lepidium > Lepidium africanum. The sequence continues at coordinate 36,700 of OVAX01000799.1, read as the reverse complement.
TGTTATTTTTTCTTGCCGTCAGTATTCATTTCATTTAATTTCTTTCTTATCCAACAGGTGGGAAGTTAGCACCATTCAATAACTCACATTTCTTCAACTCCGACATTAATCAAAGCCTTTGGCCCCTTAATATATTCTTAGCTAATGTTTACCATTTTGCTTCCTTCATATAGTCTTAGTTTGTTTTGCCTTGTAACTGATGATAATTAACATAACTTGGCTTTACATTAACTTTTTACGTGTGAACAAGTTTTATGATTCATGGAATATAAAAAAAGGTAAAAGGTAACAAATAAATTAACTTGGAAAACATGATATAGGCTATATGTATGAGGTGGAAGAGAGAAAACAAAAAAAAAGTGTAAAAAATGGACCAAATCAAGAAGCTACCATCTGACTAAGGATTACCCGATATTGGTAAACTCTGTGAGTGAAGTTGAGGTGGAGAGGAGAAGATACTTGCCCGGCAAGTGGGACAAGAGGAGTGGGAAGAGGAGAGCCACTTCTGGATACACTGAACATGGAACCCATGTTTGCATCTATCCAACACACGGAGAGTGTCACCCTCCTGGAATTCAGACAAACAAATGATGCACTCTACTTCATTGCCTGCTAAGTCCAGGCCTGGGGAGTAAACAAGTGTCGGAGGATCGTCCGGTTGGGATGCCTCGGGTTCAGGATCGGGTTTAGGGTCATGTTGTTGGATTGGACGGAGGCAACATCGGAGAGCAGCGTGGAGAGAGAGGACACATACGAGAGAAGAGAAGAGAATGATAAGGAGGAGAGATGAGTTAGCAACAAAGTCATTGGAATGAGAATAAGGCTTCCAGCTACAACTTTGGGAAGTACATGTAGAGGTAAGTTGAGGTTGGGGATCAGATGATAATAGCAACCGCATTGGAACTCAGACAAGTTCCCAAAAACATTCATGTCTTGTTGTCAGTTTTATAGAGAAGAGGACAGAAACCAGATCAGAGTTAAGCTTTGGTCTTATCGGTGAGGAGGAAGACGTGGATGGGTCAAGCGAAAGGGACCACTTTGAGTTATGAAGCAGTTTTCCATTTTGTATTTGTAAGACCAGATTCCTCATTTATAATGCTTTAACCTCTTGCCAAGGCAACTCTACAGTTCCAATTTTCTTCACTCTTAAATGCTCCTTTAGTTTCTATCTTATCCTAAATACTTGTCTTTGACAATATATATGTAAGAATCAAAGATTTGATTTTCTCATACAGATGCTAATCCAAATCCAATCACGTGTTTAATTTCACATTAGCTCTTATTACTTAATTATCAATACTCTCATCATATTTAATTAACTATTAGGGTATTTTTGTCCTAATTTGGTTAGGTGTGGCATAATTCACAAGTTCATGGTGACATATTTGACTTTTGCATTGGTGAATGGCATTTAGACCAAATTTCCCAATTAATTATGTTATGGTGAATGGCTATTATTCTCTATAATGTATTTGTCGCCTACAAGGCTACAACGCCAAACATGTTATTACATAAAAAAGATAAGATTACTATTGATACGGTTATTTGTTTCCACACTGTTGGTACGTTTCTTATAAAATTATTGATTATTTGAATTACCAAACGAACAGTTGACAAAAAGAAAAGGTAGCAAAATTCAAATAAGCACCAAAAAAGCCGTTGAACTATTTAAGCCCATATTTGGGCCCAATATGGTTGAAAAATGTCCATTTTAGACAGAGACAGACAAGAAGCGAAATTTGAAATGAAAAGAGTGGGACATTGGGAAGTGGAAATCCAAATTCCCTCTGCTTCTTCTTCTTCCACATTTTCAAAATCACAAATCCTCCACTTCATCGAGTCTCCAGTCCAAAATGGCAGCTCGATACAACTCTTATGATTCTAGATCATCGTTAACCTACTCAGTTAACTCAGATCTATCTTCTTCCACTGAATGCAAATCGAACAAACCCTTTTCATCCAAAGCCATTGTCAGATCCAAGCCTTCCTACTTAACCAAAACAACAAAACCACTCAAGCCTGATAATCCTGGAAACCTCACTTGTATGATGAAGAAGCTAATGGAGATGAAGAAATCTAATTCCAAGAGCAAGCGGGTTGAGCTTGTAATACCCGATGAGCTCAAAAAAACTGAAACTATGAGAGGAGGAGGAGGAGGAAAGAGCACATTGGGAACACTTCAGAGGAAGCTATTTGGGAAGGAGAAGGTGAAGGCATTGACAGAGGTCAAGGGGAATACTAGGACTCTGTCTATGGTTCTGCGAAGCGAGAGGGAGCTCCTGAGCATGAATAAGGACCAGGAAGTTGAAATAGCTGAGCTCAAGTTTCAGCTTGAAGAGAAGAACCGAGAAGTAAGAAGATCTTCCTTCCGTTTTTTAAAACTTGGTTTAGTCCCTTTAGGGTTTTGGCATGTGTCTGTGAAATAACAGGTTAGATTGATGAAGAGATTAGCTGGATATAATCTAGAATTAGTTTTTCACTTATATCAATTAGAATTTTGGATTGAAGTGAGCTATTTTTGCAGGTGGAGAAATTGAAGGATTTATGCCTGAAGCAACGAGAGGAGATAAAATCATTGAAGAGTGCAGTTCTGTTTCCAGACGCGACGAACAGCCAAATCAGTCAAATGCAAGAGCTGAATCAGGCAAGGCAAATTATTCCAAACCTTCAAAAGCAGGTCATATCACTCAATGGCCAGCTCCAATGCATTGCTCAAGACCTTGCTGAGGTTTGTTTCTTTTCTCTCTCTTTAATTAGTGCATGTCATGTAACCTGGCGGACTTAGAATCTGAGTATAATGGAAACCAAGTTGTAACTCTTGAGGAAGTTTATTGACTACATTGCTCAGCAACTAGCTCTGAGTGTAATCTAGTAAGAATCTGAAGTTACTCATTTTTAATAGGTGAAGGCGAACAAGTACATGTCAGAAAGCTGCTATTGGCAAGCACAGACATCATCCTGTGATTCACTGGTAAGCAATTAAAAACTTGAAGAATTTGAGTTTAAAATCAACAAATACTGAAAAGGGTCTTACAAGAATTGAATGCATGTCAGGAATATAGCTCAGGAAGCCCTGATAGATTGGCTCTGGAAGACCTGAATCCATGCCTAACCCCTTATACCAAGAAGAAGCCCAAGGTACTTGCTTCTTAGTCTTGAGAGACAAAGCTCAGGTTGTTTGTTCATTGGGTCACAAGATAAGACGTCACTTAACACAGTAAAATGCTGTACAGGGGCTTGAGAGGATGGACTCAGCAGAAGAGAGCTTATCAGGGAGAAGTACTATAACAACATCAGGAGACAAAACCAAGTCGAGTTCAAAAAGTGTAAAGCTGTCTAGGAGCTTAGAGAGAAAGACAGGTGTGAGATCAGAGGAGAGCAAAGGGTGGTATAAGAGTGAGAGAATGTTTTAAAGAAGTGCCTGAAAAGGTTAGCATGGTCCATTATTACCACTTAATGTGTTATGTCTCTAGCTCTCAGTCTCAGAGAGTAATGTGATTTTGGTAGAATCGTCTGGAGCTATGATACATACGAGATGGAGTTGAATTTTAAAAAAAAGTTGTGTAAGATAGAAGTCATATAAAATAAGGAAATGGTACAACAGTATTAGGTGAAGAGGAAGCAAATATGTTTCCTTTGCATCTCCCACTCTTTCTCACTTAATGACCTCATGATTGAATCATCATTACCAGTGTTGTTATTAGAGATAATATAAATATATTGCACCATACATAGAGCAATACAAATGATGATAATTAAGTAAGCAGTATTTGGATTTATTGTTCAAAGAAACAAAATTCAAAAGGAGTGTAAAATGGTCAAATGTGCCTTCATTTTCTTTCCCTCTCTCCTTTCTATCTACAAATCGTCAAATCCCAATGTACCAAACCTTTTGTTTTCTTATTCTCATGCTCAATACTTCATTTCAATTTATTTATGTCTTCTCAATAATATTTTCCTCTCAATAATAATTAAATAAACCTCCAACTTCCGAAACTACATTTTAATCCTTAAGATATATTTCCAACGGCCAATACACTTTTTTTTAATGTGGTTCAAATAATTAAATAAACATTTATACATCGTCAGACTATTATAATTGAAACTCTATATTATAATGCAGTAAAATATTATGGCACTATAGATATAACCACAGATAAAGTGACATTTAGACTAGTGGCAGATAATAAGCCTATTAAAGACATGCGCCTTTGCATATCTCATAATCGAGTTCCGTCGCCTACATTTGTAGGTCAATGTTGAATATATATATATATATATATATTTATATATAACCACATACATTAAGCCAAAAACGTTGTTAAGAGATACATAAAAAATGCTCAATCTTGTCAATGTTTAGCTGATAACCTTAATCATTTTGTACTAACATTTTGAAATTCCTGTCAACAACCAAATGAGACTTTGGTCTAGTGGCGATGCTTAGAAAAATGAAACTGAACTTTTACGCTTAGTTTGATTTTCTACTTAGGAAAATTGCTATTGCCATCTACCTAAATAAAAACTTGTTCATTGCTCTTTGGTAAACTATGGGTAAAACTATTAACTTGAATAGTATATGAAAGTAAATAGATTAATTAAGTAATGGTGTTTGTAAAAAAAGAGGAAAGAAAAAAGAGAGTAAGCGTGTGTGGTGGGGGCAATATGATTATAAGTATTACGTCTCTTTCTCATACGTAAGCCTTTTCTAAATGATTGTAGCTTCACAGAAGTTGCTTCTGTCACTATTTTACATTTGTTTTTTTTTGCCTGTAGACATTTGTTTAGGACCCAAACGATGACTCACAAAGTGATTGATACAGTACTCTTGTCCACCCTTAAAAAATATTTAATACCAATATTCTTCTTAGAAATTTCAAAACGGAGATGAGAAATACGGAGAAATAGATGATATTTTTATATTAGAGTTTCCTTTTATAAAACATTTTACATTTTTCTGTTACTTTATAGTAAATTTGTAACTGAAAAGCTGTTTGTCAAGTGTGTAAGAAATATGCTTGTACATAGATAAAGGGCGACTAGTAAATAGATAAGAGATGCTTTTTACATCTCTAGAAAGTAGAAAGTGAATGACAATTGCATGCTTTTACATCTCATCCTCTTCTTTTTCTTACTTGCAAAACAAAAAGAAATGGTTAATATATATTAAAGTAATTGTTTCACTATTTATAGTCTGTCTCTTCTCATGTACCAAACCCACAGTTTTAGTGAAATTTATATTTCCATGCAAATCACCACAGTATTTATTGTATTCAAAGCTAAATCAGTCTAAAGCAAATAATAAATAATTGGAAAAGAAGAAGACACGTGTCAGATAGTAAGAGGTTAGTGAGGGTGTTTCTAGGAACGTCCTTTAAATGTTTGGATTTTTCCGTTGTGACGTAAACGCGTTCTTCTTCTTTACTACACTTTTGTGGTTTTGTGATTGTAACCACCGTACGTACAAACTCCGACGCGTCGCTTCCTCAATCCCGTCGTTAGTTATATACACGCGCATTTCAGAATAGTTTCACATGATCCATATTTGCAACATTTTTCAATATTTAATTTATGAGGTTTAGAAAATTCTTTTCTTTTTATTGTTAAAATTCCGTACGTTATATAGATTTTAATTTCTTGGATACTGAACGTTTGATAGCTCAAACAACTAACCAAATGGTTGTGGTTCAGTAGTTAAAATATTTGTTTGTAACAAAATTTAGCTCAAGAAAATTGACATGAGATTCGATTTTCGATTTATCTAGTAAAAAACATAAACAAATAAAACTAGATAAATATCTATATTATTGTCTAGATAAAGATCTGATTGAAAAATAAGCTTTGGAAAATTTCAAAGATCCATCTTATACATGCTAATGCTATGTTAACAAATATGTTTTGGAAAATATATACATAAAGTATATAAGTCAACTAATGTGAAAAAGAAATCTACAAAACTTGACAAATATGGAAGAATGAAGATCCAAATATTTAAAAATTGACCAATTAGTCTTAAACATTAATTTCAACCGGAGAGTAGAGGAGGATGTACGATTTTTTTAAAAGTTGAGGCCTCTACTATATACAAACCAACAAAATAAAAGCTTGACTTTCCGTACCAGTATATATTTATATGTTTATGGATTAAACATAATAGTATTTCTTAATAAGTTTAATCACACTTCATTCTTAATCTTAGGTTTGTTATCGGTTCATTCGTACACTGCTGTTTTAGAATGGCTAGCTAAACCGGATTTATTTATTTTACGCAGCTAAATAGAAAGAGAAAAATGAATTTATGACCATGAAGCGACTGGATAGAAAAATTTCTTTTGTGGGTAAAAGATAAAACAAAACAAAAGGTCATTTGAAAATTTTCTCATAAAATAAAGAAACACGACAAGAGTAGAAAATAAAGAAGAAAAGTAATTAGTAATAATCTAAACGACCCAAGTTAATTTTGATGTTGTTGAAGGTTTAGATTGTGATAAGTCGACATGTACATTATGATTAATGACGTAAACAAGAGTAATTAATGACTAAACAGTGGTAAAGCAACTCCTGCCGTCCAAAAGTAAAAGGTCAGAGTGGCATTTAAGTAAAATCAGAGGAATAAAAGGGGCATTAATTAGCTCCAAATGAGTCATGACAATTTGCACTTTTATATCTCCCCTCTTCTTCCTCTTCAAGCTGATTCTTTAGTAAGCTACGAAAACTTCTTCTCTTTTGTCTCCTTCCAATTTAACTCTTCTAATCCACAAATTCGTTTCAGCTTCTCTCTTCAAGGTTAGCTTTCCTCATGATCTATCTATTCACTCTTTTTTTCTGTTTTGGTTTTCTTCTCAATACTGTTTCAACTCCGTTTGTTTTCAAGTTCGAAGATTGCTTTTTATTTTTCTTCCATTAATTGTGCTGTACTCTTATCTGGTTTGAAACTTTTGATCATAAGGGTTTTGGAATCCTAGTTTTTGTGTGCCTTTTGATTGTTGGTTTTTGAAAGGATATGGTTCGTTTGATTTGGGTTTAAGTGCAAAGTGATTATATACTCAATAACCAAATTTGACTTGTCTAGTATAAGATCGTCGCCTATTCTGCTTTTGTATGGCTTGTGTTGATTCAAAATTATCAAACTATTTAATGATGAATGTATTAATCCGTGACGCAGAGCCACAATTTTAATCTTGTCAATCCAATAGTATAATCTGATTTACAAATCTGCTGGTTAGAATCATTTCTCTAGGGTTTCATTCTAACTTTTGATCAGACGTGATTTGTGTTGAGAGAAAAGACTGAAAGATTTCCGTTTTTGGTGTGGAAGCTCTGAATCGTTTATTTCTGTTTTGTGGCAATAAGAATCTTAAGGCAGATCAAAACCGATTTCTGATTTCTGTGAGATGTTAGATCTGTTTTCTTATGACCCTATGATTGTTTAAGATTTGCTGGGTTTTAGTACATTTTTGTGTCATAAGTTTGAGAAAAGTTCACAACTAGGGCCCCATTTCTTCTTCATCACAAATCACAGTACTCTGCTGTAACTCACTGTTCTGTTTTTCCTTTTATGGAGACAGGTTTTTAGTTTGCTTGGTTTGCACAAAAGACCCTGTAGAGAGGGATTTGGTTAAAAAAGATTGATCCAGGAGGTGCGTATAGCTACGTTATTTCTCCAATGCAAACGTCTCAGAAGCATCATAGTGCGGCTGGACTGCACATGCTGTATCCTCAAGTTTACTGTTCACCTCAGTTTCAATCGATTGACAACAATGGTTTCTCTAATATCCCTCCCAAAGAAAGCTTTTTTACTCTCGAATCCTCCACTGCTTCTGGTAGTCTTCCTTCATATGACTCTCCTTCTGTGAGCATTACATCTGGCCGGAGCCCCTTTTCTCCTCAGGGCTCTCAGTCATGCATCTCGGATCTCCGTGCCTCTCCTGACAACATCCACGGATCCCCCTTGAGCGGGTTGTCTACTTATACCTATGATGACGCTGGGTTCAAGAGTAAGATTCGAGAGCTTGAGGTCTCCTTGCTGAGTGGTGATTCAAAAGTTGAAGAAACCTCAGGTTTCAGCCCTGCTGCTGGGAAGTTGTGGAACTGGGATGAACTCTTGGCATTAACTCCACAGTTGGACTTGACAGAAGTGCTGGTAGAGGCTGCTCGAGCCATTGCTGAAGATGATTTAGCTACAGCGTCTGGATTCCTGGATGTCTTGGAACAGATGGTGTCAGTTTCAGGCACTCCAATCCAACGGCTAGGTACGTACATGGCAGAAGGGCTAAGAGCAAGGCTAGAGGGGTCAGGGAGCAATATATACAAAGCCTTGAAATGCAATGAACCAACGGGAAGGGAACTCATGTCTTACATGGGCGTTCTCTACGAAATCTGCCCCTACTGGAAGTTTGCATACATGACTGCAAATGCTGCAATATTGGAAGCAATTACTGGGGAAACTAGAGTCCACATTATCGATTTCCAGATCGCACAAGGATCACAATACATGTTTCTCATCCAGGCGCTTGGGAAACGCCCTGGTGGGCCGCCATTGCTGCGTGTGACGGGTGTGGATGATTCACAGTCCACATATGCTCGTGGTGGAGGGCTCAGCTTGGTTGGTGAGAAGCTCTCAAAGATGGCACTGTCATGCGGTGTCCCATTTGAGTTTCACGACGCCATCATGTCCGGGTGCCAGGTACAGCGGGAACACCTCGGGGTGGAACCTGGCTTTGCTGTCGTTGTGAACTTCCCATTTGTATTGCACCACATGCCCGATGAGAGCGTAAGTGTTGAAAATCATAGAGACAGGCTGCTACATCTGATCAAGAGCCTCTCCCCGAAACTCGTGACATTAGTGGAACAAGAATCCAATACAAATACCTCACCTTTCCTGTCACGATTTTTGGAAACACTGGATTACTACACAGCGATGTTTGAGTCAATAGATGCAGCACGGCCACAGGATGATAAGCAGAGGATCAGCGCAGAGCAACACTGTGTGGCGAGAGACATAGTGAACATGATAGCATGCGAGGACTCAGAGAGAGTGGAGAGACACGAGGTGCTGGGGAAATGGAGGGTTAGAATGATGATGGCTGGGTTCATGGGCTGGCCTATCAGCACAACAGCCGCCTTTGCAGCCAGTGAGATGCTAAAAGGTTATGACAAAAACTACAAATTGGGAGGGAATGAAGGAGCGCTCTATCTTTTCTGGAAGAGGAGACCAATGGCTACATGTTCCGCGTGGAAGCCAAACCCAAACCAAATTGGGTAGACATTGTGGTGGTAAAGAGGTGATTGAGTGGATGAAGAGCTCATAACAAAGACACATCTGTCTCTGTAAATTTTTGAGGATGTGCAATTCTGTTTTAAGTTGTAACACAACCTAAGTCAAGTAGTTATATATATGTATACAAACCAAACCTGGTGGTTGTTTTTCTCTTGTAAATGTTTGTGTTATTGTGGGTGGGTGATACTAATGAAATAGAACCAGAACATTGATTAGGTCAATAATCTTCTGTATACCTATATGAGTCAATTGGCTGCTGACCAAAAGGCCTGTGAGGTGAAAAGCATATAAAGACCAAATCTACAGGTCAGATTGTGTTCTGATAAGTCTTAATAAGAGATTTCACCAACCCACAAAACCAAGGACTGAAAGGTTACAGGTCATAGCCTCCATTTTATTCTTTACTTTTCTAAGGTTCAAACTTTCTGTATGCCTTTATTAGAAATATACTAATATATATTATTTGCACTCAAATGATAAAATTTGGAAAAGCGATTAAGAAAATAACTATGTAAAAGAAAACTATTACTGAACTTGTCTATTTGTGGGTTAATTTATTGTTTATTACCTAACTTCTATCCTAAATCTTGAAATTTACCCAACTGACTCTCTATTGTTCTTACCAAGTGTTGTTTGTCTAGATTATCCATCATTGTTTCATCAAATAACCAAACTGTAAGACTTGGAAGCAAAGATGGGAGGAGTCCCAATTATTTGAAAATAATTTCTTATTTAAATATAAAAAATATTCAAAGAGATATTGAGTGACTTCCACTAATACAAAGAAAGCTTGGTTTGTGCAATATTTTGCGGTTAAGCTATTAATTGCTGAGGCAACACCTTTTCACCCTTTGCTTTCCTTCTTCCAAGTTCTAACCTTTCTTCTATCAATCAAACATATGGATTAATCAACATTAAGAAGTTGACATAATATAGATCTAATTAAGCTAATTTTGTTTCAAGATTACCATAATGATTATCTGTTACCTACATTCATATAACCTTATCAAAAACGAATAAAGACAAAAGGGTACAAGTGATATAATATTATATAATGGTTAATTTAAAGAAATAAAAAGAAGAGAAAAAAATTGAAAGAAGTTTTCACCAAACGAAATAGTTCAATGATTTAAGTTAACTTTTTCCCTATGATTAGTGTCTTTATATCTGTCATATGCTGCCTCTTCTTCCAACTTCCTTTGGATTATTCTCTTCTTCTCTTGCTTACACATTTTTTGTTTATTTTAATTTCCATTTGAGTACAAAGCTTATCCCCTGTTTTATATTAATTTTATTGATTTCCAAACCGTGTCCCTTTAACATATTATTAATTTTACCTAATATGTTGGAACATGAAATCTTTTTATCTGCCATAATTTTGGTAACTATGACGATGAAAGCAAATCCTTAAGGACAGCTAACTGATATAACCCATAGTAGAAATTCTATGTAATTGATGAGTTAATTTGGTAAATAAAAAGTCAACAATTTGTAAGCATTTTTAAGTTTGAAAATTAAGATAAGAGAGGATGAATATGAAAAATGAAATGGGTAATGAAAGTGAAAGAAGAAGAGGGAAGGGTTGGTTACTGTCAAGGGCTTGAAATAAGGATGGTTGCTTGAGAAAGAGGAAAAAGAGTTAGTAAGTTTATTTCTATCTCTCTCCTTTAAAGTCAATTCCTTTAAGGAATGAACTCTTTTCTCTCTCTAAAAGTGTGAGGGTATATATTCACGTTTAAGTTTCTTCTTTGCATCATTCCTTTTAACTGCTCTGGACCAAAACTCAAAACTCATATCTATACTGCAACAAAGAAGGAGGGAGAGTAAAAATGACTGCAGGAGAAAACCCTTTTGTATCTAACAACACTTCTTCTCTGCAAAACCAGCTTAAAGGTTTTTCTTTGCTTTTCTATTTTTGTTCATCAATCCTTGTTAGTAATTTGCTTAGTGTTGAGGTTGAGTAATACTGATTTCTTGTTTTGGTTTCTATCTGCAGAAAAAGAGAAAGACCTTTTGGCTGCTAAAGCTGAAATCGAGGCTTTGAGAACAAATGAAGAGTTCAAAAACAGAGCCTTTGAGGAGGTTAGTTAAATGATCGTCCACTCTGTTTTTGACTCTGTTCTACTTACAAGTTTTCTTGATCAATGTTTTTCATATTAAAACTCACTTATTGAGCTCTGCTGATGCTACATGGTATTGTTTCAGCTTAGAGAAAACGTAAGGAAGCTGGAGGAGAAACTTGGAGCTAGCGAGAATCTTGTTGAACAGAAGGTGAGTTATTATTATTGAAAGACTTAACTCATGTCAAAACATTCATTATGATTCAACCGTGAAATGAGTTAATATTGTGATATGATTGTAGGAGGTGGAGATTAAAAAGCTGGAAGAAGAGAAGGAAGATGCATTGGCGGCACAAGACGCTGCAGAAGAAGCATTGAGGAGGGTTTACACTCACCAACAGGATGATGACTCTCTACCCCTCGAATCCATCATAGCTCCTCTTGAAGCTCAGATTAAGTTTCAGAAGCATGAGGTCCTTAAGACTATTAGTATTTCAAACTTCTCTCTTGTATAGGTGTGCAAAGCCGAATATTCTTGTGTTTACACGCTACTGTTTTACAGATTTCTGCACTTCAAGAGGATAAGAAAGCGTTGGAACGTCTGACAAAATCAAAAGAATCGGCGCTTCTTGAAGCAGAGAGAATATTAAAAAGTGCCCTTGAACGTGCTTTGATCGTTGAGGAAGTCCAGAACCATAACTTTGAGCTTCGACGCCAGGTTGAGATATGCCAAGACGAGAACAAGTTTCTTGAGAAAATCAATCGCCAGAAAGTGTTGGAGATTGAGAAGCTCTCACAAAGTATTGGAGAATTGGAGGAAGCAATCTTGGCAGGAGGAACAGCCGCCAATGCTGTTAGAGACTATCGCCGCCAAATCTCCCAGCTCAATGCAAGTGTCCTTTTAGTTTTTTGTATTCCATTTTAACATTTGTTCTTAAGAAGAGGCTCACATGAATCTTTTGAACATTAACAGGAAGAGAAGAGAACCTTAGAGAGAGAGTTGGCCAGAGTCAAAGTGTCAGCGAGTCGAGTTGCACTTGCCGTTGCTAATGAGTGGAAAGATGAGAATGATAGAGTAATGCCTGTAAAGAAATGGCTTGAAGAGAGAAGGCTTCTCCATGTACTTACTGCTATTCACTTACACAACCAATTGACTCGATTATATAGGAATCTGAGACTTGAAATTTGTGTTTGTGTGCAGGGAGAAATGCAGAAATTGAAAGATAAACTTGCTGTTTCTGAGAGAACCGCTAAAGCAGAATCTCAGCTAAAGGTGATTTTGCTTATATTGTTAATATCTTGTTGGTAAAAAGTGTAGTGTCTTATGCAAGTAAACGATACAGGAGAGGTTGAAGCTGAGGCTGAAAACCATAGAAGATGGCTTGAAGGGACCAAATACGTTTTGCGTCTTTCCAACTTCAAAGACTGAAAAACCTGGAAAGATTTTAGGGTTCTTGACGAGCGGTGGTGGATCAAAGAAAAGGTCTAATTCTCAGCCACGAGGCTCAGTTACAGGGAGAATCCATGCTCTGAATCAGCCAATAAACAGAGTTGCAGAAAGTGATGAAAAGGAGAATTCAAAGATTACTGCAAACGGAATAACTGATAAACATGATGAAGATAGCAAAAGGAAAGCTGATGAAGATGGTAATGTAGATTCTGAGGATATGGTTTCAGGCTTTTTGTATGATAGACTTCAGAAAGAAGTAATTTCTTTAAGGAAGATTTGTGAAAGTAAAGAGGGTACTATCAACGCCAAAAATGAAGAAATCAAGGTAAGTCTAAATAGTTATTGTTGTCTAAGCACTTCAACTATATGAAACCTTACTTAAGATAAGATACCTCTGTTCTCAGATGTTGTTGAAGAAAGTAGATGCTCTAACGAAAGCCATTGAAGTGGAGACAAAGAAGGCAAAGAGGGAAGCAGCAGCGAGAGAAAAGGAAAACGCAGTGGCTATGTCGAATGAAGAGTCGAAACAGAGTAGAAGGACAAACTTATCAAGAAGGTTTGGTCAATATTTATCTCTGTTCTTTTTTCTTCTTTTGAGAAATATGCAAAGTCAGACATCAAGACAAATTTGGTGTTTATGTTATCTATACTATGTTGTGCAGCCGCATACCCAATCCACGTTGTCAGTAGAGGAAGAAGAAGCTTCAGAGATTGAAGATATTGAAGAATATGTTCTTAATTTAGGTTGTACTGTACATATCGAGTGTTGGCTGGAATATACGAAAATAAAAACTAAAGCTCCAATTAAAGAAGTGTGTGTGTGTGTTATATAGTATCTTTTGGTTTGCAAACCATACATTAACTAGTCTGAATGTTGTCATAAGTTGAATGTTAGCAATTATCTTGAGAACCTAAACATATTCTCTCAAACTCTCATGTTTCTGGTCTTGCTTCGGTTGTTCAGTAAACGCAATAAGCTTTGCATCTAAAATACAATAATCAGAATTGTACGTTCTATGTTCTAGCAAAAAAGTTGAAGCAAACATAAAATTTATATATACAACAAATAAGAAGAGCATGACAAACACGATAACAAAGACTATCTCTTTCTCTCAAGCAGTGAGAAGGAACCATAAAGAAGAAGAAAAAAAACCTAGCAAGAATAATTTAGAATCTCTTTTTACATAGTCCTCTGTTGTAAGGTGATGTTGCCGGCAGTGTAGACGCGTGAGCCATTAGAAGAAGAGAGGAGCTTTATACCTCTGTGAATCTTTAGAGAGCATCGATACTGTTTAGGAACAGAGAGAAGTTTGATGAAACAAGCCTTGTCCAGATCAGGAATTGCGTGGAGGTGAGAAGGAAGATCAATAACAAATTGTCCCAACTCATTTGTCACAGCTTTGATCCATTTGGATCTTCTCTTATATCCACTTTGGCATTTGATACCAACTCTAACACCATGAATAGGAGAAGAGGAAGAAGAGAGAAGAGAGGCAGTGAGAAGAACAGAGGAGAGCTTGTGTTCTCCATAACCAGCCATCTCCACCATTTCCTTTCTGCTCCATGTTTCTCTAATTGCTTCCCCAAACACAGCCATTAAAACCAGAGTCATGCTCATCAACAAGAACTTCATCTCTCTAATTTTCAAACCTCTCTGTTTGTGAAAAACTAGCAATCTGGCTTGGAAATGGAAGAATCAAGAATGTGATGTATATATACACAGAAAAATATGAATGGATTGGTTGTATAAGATTAAGAGAATATGAGAGCCTTAATTGGCCTTGTATATATACAATTTCAGGCCTCTTCCTTTAATTGACTTTTATATTCTAAGGTCAAATTACTTGACTACTTATGAATCGTAGCGTACGGACAGCAATTCATAGCAATTACTTGTTTGTCTAATCTTCTTTTCTTTTTTTCTTTTTTTAATTAATAAATTTGATGAATGTTTGGTTAAAATATCTGTTTGGTGAGACGTTTCTCTGCATTAGAAATGTCTTTATTCATTAAAATAATATTATGTTTCAAAGTCTAACCTATATTTGGAGGGATGGGTCAGAATTCATAAATAATCAAGCCTGCCCCAACTGTTTTATTTCCTTATTCTAGAAAACAGACATTCGCATTTTTATCATACTATTGGGACGGTTTTGTGTGGGTTGGTTATCAGTTATCTCCAAAGAAAAAATACAAAAATGTTTATTTCACTGATGTGTCCTTGATGACGTATCAATATTATAAATTTATTTTTATTTCTTTTTATTGCATTTGCTATAAACCAACTACACAAAGATCACCAATTTTCCCATTTTATATAAGATTTTTTTTTCCAACTATCCTAATAGCTTTTTAATCTCACCATTCCACTACTGGGAAAGAGTTGGAACTTTAATACCCGAAGACTTATAAAGATACACTCACTAAAAAGAGCATTTTATGAAGAGAGCATTTTATATAAGATATAATTCAGTTTATAAAAAACATTGAATATTTTCTTACAATTCAAACCGTATAAGACTTTTAGTATATACAGTCATTATATATTTTTGAATATTTCAACTTAATATATCTATGTGTGATATTTTGTTAATCCAAAATTCAAAAGACTTTTAGTTGCATCACATTAACTAGCACATTATTACAAAACATATCAAACAACAATCGTTAATAACTGTATGAGAAGAATCTAGATTATTCTCTTGAATAAAATGCAGTCTATAAATAGACTTTCTTTTGAAGTATTCAAATGAACCGTTAGATGAACTCATATACGTATAAGGGGTGTTCGAAAAAATTGTAACTTAATTTCATAACGTTGAAAATTAAACATGTAACCTGGTTAAAGCCCACATACTTTCTTACCGTTGGAGCACAAGACTTCGAACAACAACTATTGATAACTTGATACATAATAAGAAGGAAATTGGATCTTATAACAAAATGTTAGTATCAACACATACAATATACATTCCAATGGTTTTCAATCAAACCTTAATTTATTTTTAGTTTCAGTTGTCACAACTATAACAAACAAGCCTTTTATAATAAGTTTGATTTGTTAAATAGTTTTTTAAGGGTCACACCAAAAAATAGAGCATTAGCCACGTGCGATCACTAAGCAAGGGGCCTAGCTGAAACTTAATATACAATTCATTTCTCTTTCTTCACAACCAATCCATTGCCTCTTCTCCTGTATCAAATGTTAGTGTCATGTATTTTTATTTATTATATTACTTAATTTATTTTTATTTGAAGTTCATAATAATAATAATAAAGTGCCTTCTATCCCCTATTTTTGTCGTTAATCTATATAATAATAACAATTTCAATAAAACTGAGGTATGGTTGTGTATTTTCATTCATATTTTTTCATAGATCTTTTTTTTAGTGATTTTGTATACGGTTATAACTATTCATAAGTAAATTTTTATCATTGTTTTTATTCATCAATTTTCATTTATAATAGTGTTTATTTATATAACTTCTCATTAAAAATAAATATATTTTTTGCCAACAAATGACTTTATATACAATATACGGTTGTGACTTTTCATAACATATTTTTAATCACATCTTTTGAAATTTATTGATGAATCCGAAATTATGTTCTATTGAGTTTTGTTATTCTATCTTTTTAAACATATAATAAATAGTTATGAACATACGAACACTAACAATATTTATTTTACTAATCAATGCTATTATTGATGTAAAGTTGCAATTACTCGTGTAAAGTTACAACTATTCATTTAAAATTACAAGTATTCATGATAAATTGCAATTATTCATGTAAAGTTGTACCTCTAATGTTCGAACCGGTTTAGCGCAATATGGTGCTAAACCCTAATTCTGATTAAAGATGAGGAAGGCCGGGTAAGGATTCTTTAGAGATTTAGAGAGAAAGAGTATCACGCAAGTAATGGTTTCGACGAGTTGATCTTATTGCTCAATGTGTGCTCAAAATCCGATCCCCTTTTTGGAGGATTTGCTCCTCTATTTATAGAACATAGAGGCGGTTACAAAGTAGATTGAATAAAGGAAAATATACAATTTTCAGGATTTGATCTTATCTAGATTATTCTAGCTAGATTTTCGGAAAATTTTCTTGTCGGAATAGGAAAATTTCCATTTCTTCGTTTGATGTCGTGTTGTCCGACTTCATTCAAGCTTTAACATGCTTCCAAGAAGGAATTCCTCCGAGTTGATTAGAATATACGAGTTGACACTTTGATATTATTGCCGGGTTGAACACTTAGCGTGTTGGGCCCATTGTTTTTGCGGACCGAAGTAGGATCTCGGATCCACCTCCAACATCTAAGATGTGTGTATTCATATATATATATATATATTAACACCCAAATATCTTTTTTCATACAACAGAACACATAGAAAATAAACAAATAGTGAGAAAACAGTTTTTACGAGACAATTTTTTTATTGAAGTTTTGGCTTTTACTTTTTCGTAGTTTAATTATTCAAATAAAGAGTATCTCTCAAAAGTGATTTATCTAACATCATTGATTGTCATTAATAATTGCTGGAGTTTATTGAGTTCATATTATTTAGTTAAATCAAAATTTATTTAATTGTTTTGAAACATATGTTTTAAAATATGAGTTATTGGGAGCCAAGGACATGTGGCTCAGTGGTAGTGGTCACTTTACAAATCCTCAGGCACCAGAGTTCAACTCTTCCCTGATGCAAAGAGAAGAAAAAAAAAGAATTTTAAAATATGAGATTTGGCTATGGATCAGGCCTTGTCGATCTAATTATTAAGAGTAAAGTTGACAAAAAAAGTGTTATTGGAAGACAATTTTTTATTGTATTATTAACTTATCTTGTGTATAGTAATATAAGTTAGAATATATACTAAAATTTAATATTGATAATCCTTAAAACAACTAACTAATTTCTTTTGTTTCTAAACTTGTGTCTTTTAATTGGAAATTTTCTTTTAGAATATAACTAATTTTTATTCCTAAATTTTTTGTTTACTTATAATAGCTATTCATCTAGAATTATACATATTTACTGCTGTGTGTTTTTCACTTGTTGAAATTTAGAATTAATGTGTAAAAAATCTATCTATTATGTACGTCTTAAAATGTTAGATAATTAAGTGAATCAAGTGTTATTAACAATTGGTCTTTTGTAATATTTAATTTATGTATACGTAATAATATAAGTTAGATTTGTAATATATTTCAACTAAAAATTAACAATATTTCAAACAATTTTAACTATTTTTATTGTTTTTTACGTGTTTTTTTCATGGTAATAATTTTATTTATAATGATGTTCGTTCATATATATATATATATAAAAAAATTTTAATAATTGCCTCCATTTATAATAAGAAACCGATGTCACTGTTGGTATAGATGTTCTTATTTTTATTTTTTTTGATCGAAATAGATGTTCTTATTTATTTTCTATTTTTTGGCAACCATAAAACTCGATAGCATGAAATTAAGGAGTCTTTCGTACAAAGCAATTAAGTGCAAACGATAGAATCAAAGAGAAAACGATAGAATCAAAGGATTTCGCCAGAGATTGGATATCGGATGTGATACCATACAGATCCGAAGGCGAAGGGTCCAACATTCAATATCTGGATCAAATTGAGGGAATCGGAGCAAAGCATCAACTGTCTGTACTGCCGATTTGAGCTTCCTCCATAGCGCATCGCAAACGCTAGAACCTCTGCAATCAATGCTGAAGAAACGAATGGGAAAGAGATTGGGGAGCTTGTGATTTCTCCTGTTTCGATGGAGAAAATCCATCCAATTCCCGCCGCTTGCACAAAGGAATGTTTTGGGGATCGGGCTTTGTGAGGTGGTGTGATGACCTTTTCAGGTAAAATTTGAGCTTCCTTCCACTCCTTGGCTTCTCGAATTGATTTTGAAATTGTATCGATTGGGGAGAAGTTGCGGTTGTTGAACATTAAATTGTTCCTGGCTTTCCATAGGTTCCATAAGATCCATGGGCTGAGGAGGCTATCTCCAATTCCAGTTGGAGGCAGAGTTCTTAAAGAGATGGATTCTCTCCAGGCCTCTGGGAACGAAAGCGATGCGAGAACTGTTTCTGAATTCTCCAGAGGAGTGTTTTTTTAGACCTTTTGTGCATATTCGCATTGGAAGAACATATATTCTACTGTTTCCCTTTCTCCGCATTTGATGCATGATGGTTCCATGTCGGCAATTCGCTCACTTTGTAAACCTTCCAATTAGAGTTAAAGAATGGTTCTTCATGAGAGTTGAGGAGTCAAAGTCCGGAATCCTCACTTTGTAAACTTGATCTTCCTCGTCTTTGCCTCTGTTTCTCCTTTCCTCAACTTGTCTTTCTTTTCCCTTCTCTCCTGTTGTCCATTTCCTTTTTTCCATGACAGACTTGTTTACACTTGCAGCTGGTATAGTACGATGAGAGAGGGAATGTGAGAACACTACGAGGGAGGCAAGACCACGGAATGAATCCTTGGATAAGTAGCACACTTCCTTAAATTTGCAGTTAGGAGAATCGATAAACAAAGTTTGCTTTTCAGCAAGAATTTCAACAAGGTACTGTACAGCACTTTGCTTTGCAACAAGACATTTAAGCTATGCTTTTCAGCATGAGTAGACTTGGGAGCTTCTCCACCTGCTTTTACGCATACTGAGATTGATTTGCTTTGATGTTGAAGGTAATGGGACTCAAGGTAATCAACAGCTAGATAGCTACTAAAGTAATTCTCAAGTAGTTTGATGAAAACCAATGTGTAAAAAAAAAAGATTACGATGAGAAGCTTCCACAAACGAAGATGAAAAGTATCACGTCAAACTCTAAACTCAAATGTCAGATTGTCATCTGAAACCATGTCTCCAATAATTCTTTCTTGAGACTAGCTTTTAATGAAACAAATTTTTAACCGAAATAATAGAAAAATAATATATGAAACTTCCTCCACAATATTCATTCAAACTTGACAATATATAAGCCTATTAGTCTATTTGTTTCAAACTTTAACCATTCTTTGTATAAATATATTTACAGTTTTATTAAATCTTTGGATATTATAGGTTACAAAAAAATACAAAGATTCAATTTACTTATTCTCATAAATATTTTATTTGTAATATGTTCTTGTTTAGGACTTATATATGCTTGTAAAGTAAACATATTTCTCATTAATTAATTTTATAAATATTATACATGTATATAAAAAAATTAATTTATTATATATATATAATTATGTAATACGAATTATTTTATAATATATATTTTTGTTTACAATTTGTCGTATTATTATTTCTATATATAATGATACCTATATGTATATTTAGTATGAACATATTCTATATACATACAGTTTTATGTGTTAAGCAATATATGTTCGTTTTCAAAAAATATTAAAACATAATCTATGTAGAAAAAAAAAATCTCAAAACTTCTTATAAACTTTTTGATGTAATATTTTAATTTATTCAATAAAAATATGATAAAATTAAATAGAAGTAAAAACTTTAGTAAAAATATATAAATCTTCAATTAAATATAATTTGTCATTAAATACTTGATACGAGATGGATTAAAAAGTATACTTATTAACCTTTTTGAATTATTTATAATTAATTTAGTTATAAGAGATTTGAAAATGTAGTTTTGTACAAACTCAAAGTAATTCTCCTAAATGCATCCTTTTTTAATATAATAGATTTTTTTTACTATTACAAAATTTTCATATATTTATCTTAAATTGTAAATTCAGGAATTTAAATTGAGTTGGCTAAGGCAACAAATGGGCTTGGTTAGTCAAGAACCGATTTTGTTGTGACAAGTTCCTAATTTAGCTCTACTATTACATATCAATATTGAAAATCATTGAAAAAGCAACACACTCGGTAATGTTTCAATCAAAGACTAATAATTAACAAAAACATAAAATAAAATTCTTCAAAGCAATCAAACAAACATAAGGGTTTTAAGATAACATTGAAGTTTCTAAAGATAACATTAGAGTTCCTAAGACAAACATAAGAGAATCTAATATAAACTATAAACCACGATAGAATATAACTAAAATATCACCAATGAGTTCTTTCTCATACACACCACCCAGCTCTTTTTCCAACACATCAACCAATTCTCTCAGATATACCACCATGAAATATGGTTTGCTCGGATACGAATATAATGAAGTATCATTCCAAAAATGATTACTCCCAGTATCACAATGAGTATCTTATACTTAGTCATGTAAAACATGAGCATGCAGATGAAAATTATAGTAGCTGATACAAATGCGACATCATAATATCTACATTTCATGGTAGATCTGCAGTGTCTGAAAACAAGAAACGTATCCGCCCACAATACCAAAAAGACCAGCGTAACCACATCAGATATCCTAACCAATCTAAACTTATTTGGTTGTTCAAAGAAAGGAACGATGATCTCATTCACGCTATGAGTAATTTCAGGCTTGGGAAGTAAACCAATGACTGAAACAACCACTACGCCACATATTGTATGTGTGGAACCAATCAGCATGTATTGTGCTTAAAATTCTTTAAAATTTTTCCAAATGAATATGATTGCTTTATGTTTGACCAAAAAAGGAATATGATTGCTTTATATTTTACTCATGTATGATTGGTTTAGTAATTTTTTTTTTGCCAACATGGGATCAAAAATAGAAAATACATATCATCTAGAGTTATTTTCATTTTATTAAAGAAAAGATGATATATATATATATATGTATAAACTATATATATATTCTCGGCAATACTTAAATTACTTTCAAAAATTAATAGCACTAAACATAGTATATTTGTAATGTTGAAGAGTTTACAGAGCAATTTTGTATGTTATAATGGAACGAAATTATTTTTGGTGTTTGACTATGTGTTATATATTCTTAAAATTGTAGGGTAGAAGAAGTTTCATTCTATTATTGATGAATATGCATTTGTACTTTATATATTTTCAGAAAGTTTAAGTGATACAATATTTTAAACTTGCATTAATGTTTAAAAAATTGTTATTGAACTTTTTTTGTTAATGTGTTTCTGTCTCACATTCACAAGTGTGAAATACGACGTTGATAAATGATTTAGACGAGTTGATATTCATGTTTATTTGTTTATGGCATGTGTTATTTTGAACCTTTAATTTGATAATCAATCAAAAACATTATTGATTTTATTATAGTTGTATGAATATTTACATTTTGAAAATGATATTTAACTCTTACAGTAGTATTTGGATCTAAAGATTTCTATATTGAGAAATCTAAAATTTTTTTTATAATTATTTCATTATATATGAGAAATATATATGTTTGGTGTGATGAGTTTGTAAGAAGCTACATTTGTTGTGGTTTCTAAGAAAAACATAGAAACAACTTTAACACAAAATTCACCACTTAAGTCTAAAAGAAATCTCTATATCCAAGAACAAAAAATCCAGAATTAACCTTCGAATCATTCTTTTTTTCACTGCTCGTGATAACGCCTTTGCTTGAAACAAAGGCTTCTGTAACTTAAGTAAGTAAGATCCAGTTACTGATCGATCTCTCAAATTTATTATCAGCATATACCTTTTATCATTTTCATTGATCCCAAATAAATTTAATCCCATACGTATCAAGAACCATTCTTTAACTCTAATCCCTTTCTTATCTTAGGATTCACGAAGTCAAATTTTTTATGTTTTGCCAATGCCCTAACAAAAGAAATGATTATCAAAATTGAAAAAAAATGGAGGAAGAGTTGGAATACTAAATATAGAAGAAAAGATAAAGGAAGACCTTAAGAGTGACAAAAAGACATGAGCGCAAAACATGGCGACCCTCTGCTTCATCATTTGGAAGACAAAGATTCTAAGGATCAACGTCAAAACTCAAAACTCAAACACCCTTCTTTCTCTCTCTCTTTCTCTATGCTTCATTACGTAAAATTCTGTGTTGAAAGAATCGATGGCGAAGATCAGAACGGATGCTCCTGTGATGCCTCCAGAGGCTCCTCGAAGCAATGAGGTGGGAGAGATTGACACACGAGCTCCCTTCCAATCCGTTAGAGACGCTCTCACTTTATTCCGTCAAGTTACCTTCTCGAAGAAGCAACCACCTCGCCTCTCTTCCTCCACCTCCTCCTCCTCTCAGGTATTCATTCATTCATTTTTGGTTCAATGTCTCATTCCCATTGTTCATTTCCTTAGATATCTCTCTTTCTTCTTTTAGGACATAAAAGATGTGTCGGATAAGGAGGCACAACTTCTGCTGGCCGAACAAGAAATGGATAGAGTCAAGCTTTGTCTTGATGGCTCTGTCGCAGCTAAAGCACGAGCTCTCTCTGATCTTGACTCTGCTCAACAAAAGGCCGCTGATTTGAGGACTAAACTAGAATCCACCAGACATTCTAGAAAATGTGCAATCTTAACCAAAAACAACCTAAATCAACGGTTAGAGCAACTTCAGTCCGAAAACCAAGAAACAGAAAGCGCAAGAGAGGATTACATTTTAGTCACAGCAGAGCTATTCATGGCTAAATACGAGCTCGCTGAATTAAAACAAGAATTTAACATCTCCATGGAAGAAAGAGTAGATGAGCAACACAAAGCAGAGGAAGCAGAGTGTGCATGTATTGATAAATCTCAAAAGATCAGAGATATGTCACAGGAGATAGTAGAGATGCGTGATGCTCTTGAGCGATTGAAGTCTGATGCAGCTAGGAAGAAAGAGGAAGAGGAAAAGATTAATGAAGAGAGAACTGCCGCGATAGAGACTTATACGGAGATGAAACGAGAGGCAGAGCAGAGGCTAGAGGAACTGAAACGAGATTGTGATCCTGAACTGAGGAAAGATATGGAGGAGTTAGCAGATATATCTGCGGAAAATGAGTGGTTACAGGAAGAGATTAAACTTGTTCGTGAGCTCAAAGATGTCAAGAGTGCGATGCAAGAGATTTGTAATGAAGAAAGTTCATACAAAATATTAGTGGGTTCACTGACGGTGGAATTAGATAAAGTGCAGAGAGAAAACAAAGATTTGAAGGAAAAGGAAAAGGAAAGACAAGAAGTTGAAGAAGGAGAATGGAAAGAAGCGAGTCGTAAAGTTGATGAAATCATGTGTGAAGCAGAGAAGACTAGAAAAGAAGCAGAAGAGATGAGGAAACACGTGGATGATCTCAGGAAAGAAGCAGCAGCTACACATATGGTGATGGGTGAAGCAGTGAAGCAACTCGAGATAGTTGGAAGAGCAGTGGCTAAAGCAAAAGCAGCAGAGAAAAGAGCTGTGGAAGACATGAAAGTTCTTACTGAGAAGAAAGAGAGTCTGACACTTGATGAGCCTGATAAGAAGATTAGAATATCATTGCAAGAGTATGGGGAATTAAGAGGTAAGCATGAAGAGTCAAAGAGAATGGTTCAGTTTAAAGCAAAAACAGTTGCTGCTCAATTGGAAGAGATCAATAAGAGCAGAATAGAAGGAGAGAAAATGTTGGAAGAAAAGACGAAAGAGATGGAGGAGTTAATAGTGAAAATTGATGATGCGTTGAGAAAAGCAGAGATTGCAAAGGAAGCACACTCTATTGTTGATGCTGAACTTAGAAAATGGAAACCAGAAGAATTGTAGCAGAGATCTATGTTCTTAGGTAATAGGGAACCACTAGAATGTTCATACCAATATATCTTTATTCACAGAGTGATGATTCTCACAGTAAATACATGAAATGCATTTAACATGGACATAGTATTTGTCTTTCAAAAAAAAGCAAACACATTGAAAGACTGTAGTTGCCTCAACGAATACAACAAATTTGTTGAATTTAGGGTTTTTTGTTCTTTTGTACTCTGTAACTTATTCGTCACTCTAATGTTTAAATCCCTTCTCCTGTGGGTAATAAGGCTTTACTCGGCTCATCCAAATGGGCTTTGGTGGCCCATTAAAAGAGGCAACATAAGCATGGTTTGAGAAGATAAAAACAAAACAATGAATGGTTAGGTGAGTGGATTATAGGTTCCACATTTGCTTTGCACATCATTCTAGATCCTTAACAATGTCAGATCTGAAATCAACCTTCATCAATGTTTACTCCCTTCTCAAGTCTGACCTGCTTGAAGATCCTGCCTTTGAATTTACCCACGAGTCCCGTCAATGGATTGACCGGGTACTTTTCCCCGAATCACTTCCATTTTCAGTTTAATTCTGATCCTTTAAAATCAATTCGCTTATGCTAAGTGGGGCATCTCTTTGCAGATGCTTGACTACAATGTACAAGGCGGTGAGAGGAGTCTCATTCAGACATTACATTTAAATCGAATCAACTCATATCAAACAGTTGTCTGTTCTTTTCTGCAGGGAAGCTCAATCGTGGTCTTTCTGTCGTTGATAGCTACAAGCTGTTGAAGCAAGGCCAAGACTTGACTGATAAAGAAACTTTCCTCTCAAGTGCTCTTGGTTGGTGTATCGAATGGGTATATTCCTCTTTTACTTCTTCTAGTCTTTGACTTTCTGTCTTTCATCTCAATGCTCATAGTGTATTTGGAACTGTAGCTTCAAGCTTATTTCCTTGTGCTTGATGACATCATGGACAACTCTGTCACACGCCGTGGTCAGCCTTGCTGGTTCAGACAGCCAAAAGTTGGCATGATTTCCATTAATGATGGGATTCTACTTCGCAATCATATCCACAGGATTCTTAAAAAGCACTTCAGGGATATGCCTTACTATGTTGACCTCGTTGATTTGTTTAACGAGGTATATCTCCTTAATCCTTCTTTCTTAACTTTAATGTTTACAATTATCACCAGCTTGTTCATGTTCCTTCACATTGCTTTAGGTAGAGTTTCAAACAGCTTGCGGCCAGATGATTGATTTGATCACCACCTTTGACGGAGAAAAAGATTTGTCTAAGTACTCCTTGCAAATGTGAGAGATCTCATCTTCTTTTTAATGGATGATGCAGTGATATTGCGTTAGTTGCTCTGACTGATGATTACAGTTTTCTAAAATGTGCAGTCATCGGCGTATTGTCCAGTACAAAACAGCTTATTACTCATTTTATCTTCCTGTGAGTATGGATCCTTAATCCTTCTATCTCTGTTCAGAGGCAGCAACATAGATGTCGTTGTAAACTAGACCCATATTTGTTCGACCAATAAAATTGGACGTAGTAGTAAGATGATCTGTTAAACACTGCTAGACATTTCCGTTGATACTTATTAATAATATATCATACATATTTAAGTCTTGTGGATATAGTTTCTCATTCAAACTTGTACTCAGGTTGCTTGCGCATTACTTATAGCGGGAGAAAATTTGGAAAGTCATACTGACGTGAAGAATGTTCTTGTTGACATGGGAATTTATTTTCAAGTACAGGTAGTTATTTAGATACTGATACATGAGAATTAATGTAATGGGCTCATTTCAGAATCCACAAGGGCAATATTAGCAAGTTGATATCTTTTCATTTCCATAGGATGATTATCTGGATTGTTTTGCTGATCCCGAGACACTTGGCAAGGTGAAAGTTTATGACAGCACTTTTGGGTTTTAAAAACTAATCTTATTGTATTTTGGTGCTTATCTGATGGGGAATGCGTTGTATACTGCAGATAGGGACAGACATAGAAGATTTCAAATGCTCGTGGTTGGTGGTTAAGGCATTGGAACGCTGCGATAAAGAACAAACGAAGATACTATACGTGAGAATCAGTTTCTGTTTCATGCGTACAAAAATCATTTTTCTTCATGAGATTTTTATCTCATTTTGAAGAATGAACAGCATGTTTATCAGACTGAATAAATTTTCTATTTTGTAGGAGAACTATGGTAAAAGTGAACCATCAAATGTTGCTAAGGTGAAAGCTCTCTACAAAGAGCTTGATCTCGAGGTTTGGCACTAAGCTTTAACTTAGATTTTTCATTTGTCATGCGTAGTAGAGATTGAAAATGTTATCAATGATTCTTAGAGTAGAGAACATCAGAGATGTTAATCTAATATGTAACACAATCTGCGGCTGATTTTGATTTTCATAGGGAGCGTTCATGGAATATGAGAAGGAAAGCTATGAGAAGCTGACAAAGCTGATCGAAGCTCACCAAAGTAAAGCAATTCAAGCTGTGTTGAAATCTTTCTTAGCTAAGATCTACAAGAGGCAGAAATAGGAACATATTCTGGCCTCTCTGTTCTATTCTTCTGACATTTATGCATTGTTTCATGGCTTCTTTTAGTTTTTGATCTTTTGTCCCCTTCCAAAAATTTGAATTTGAGATTCTTGTTGATGCTTTTGAGTATAGAGACTAATAAATTGTCTCTGTTTCTTCAATTTGAGATGTGAAATTAATGAATCGTTAATACTTATAAATGTGACAAAATTTTGGGTCACATGAGAGTGCAACAAAAATTTAGGGCAGGAGGCTGTTTGAGTTTACATCACCATGCTAAATGGAAACACGGTGTAAAGGAATCTGGCCCATTGTCAAAGAAGACTCTTTAAAAACTGGTGTAACAGAAAGGCTCCAGGAAGCACTGCAGAAGTTAAGACTCAGTAGATAAAGACGAGAAGGTTAATGAAGATGATGCTATAGCGATCATCGTAATCTGTTAGGCAACTAATTTGAGTTTCACCGTAAACACTACCTTGACAACAAAGGTATCGTAGTTTTAGTGTTTCTGATGTTTTAGTATAGACCCTAATAAGATACTACAGGGATAACATTGGTTCTGCTTTCCAGCTTATATGCTCAAGAAAATAATTTCAAATACTATAAAGTACATCTGACCCTCTATTTTATGTAATATCTCTATCCCGTATCTATTATATCACTCAAAAAAGTAACACTGAATATTTCCCAACTTTACATTGTGAGAGTCCAGATCACAGCTCCAATACAAATGTGGTAGATAGACCACCTTGCCTTTGGCTCAGCACTTGACAAAATGCCTTTATCAGTAACGCCCACAAGAAATTTGCAATCCCCAACTGAAGGGTCTAGGAAGGTGACCATGCCAAGTCCGTCAAAATCGCAGCTCTTTTCATTTTGCATCTGCATCTGATAGTAACTGTTGAAAGCATATGAGATATTCTCCTTTTCACCAAGCTGGCTGCACGAGCCCCCGTCATTGAGCGTTGTGCAATCTGCTTCACTGCAAGCGAGCCTGAGGTGGTCTCCAACTTGGGTCATGTCTCTTGATGGGTGAGCCACACACCACCTGGAAGGAAGGTACTCCACATTTTTCGCGTTCTTGAGTCCTTTTTTGCCTAGTCCTAAGTTGAGACGATATTTGGCCTGTCCATCAAAAGAGAAGATTCCCCAGTGCCTCTCAAAGTTACCAGGCATTGTGCTTTTGGCTCCTTCGTCAAGCAAGCCGAAAAGATAAACATCCGCAGGAGGAGAGCCTGGCCTGAGAGGTGTCCCTTTGTTGCTCAACACATGATTAATGAGCCCTTGATTAAAAACCCGAGCAGCTGTGAGGTTAGCACCAACTGCTCCATCTGTAGGCCAACCAATCTCACCAATTACTATAGGCATTTGACCATATCCAAGCTTGGTGAGAGCAGAAACAAGAGTGTCAAAGTTTCCATCAAATGCATTATAGTAGGCATTAGACCCATCCAGAACCGGATGACTACTACCCTCGAAAAAAGCATAGTCTTGTGGAAAATCCGAGTTCCCATAGAGACTAAGAAAAGGATATATATTGACAACAAACGGAGAGCCATTTGAGTTGAGAAACGAAACCACTTGAGTCATTATCTGTGTGAGATCAGACCGGAATACCCCCTGAGAAGGAACGTTGGACTCATACGCGTCTGCATTGCAAGGAACCACTACCTTCACATAGCCAGCTAGATTTGCTTTAGCCAAGGATTGTTGCAAGTTAACCATAGCTGGGACTACATAGTTCTGAAACTCATTACCGTAACTCGTCAGAAACGGCTCATTCCCTACTGCAACATACCTGTCATGACAAGATTCAGCCCAGAAATTGATGAATCTTCTACGTTAACGTAGCATAAATCCACAGATACCCGAGGAAAGTGGTACCTAATATCAGCTCCGCCTTTGCCTATGAAGCGAGAGATATTTTGCTGGACAAACAAGTCAGAATTGAAGGTTGCAAGCTTCTCGTTGGGAATGGCAATCATCACTTCGATTCCAGTACCCATTAGAGCTTTAAGAGCATCTGGATCTGAATCGAAAAGCTTCACTTTAGTAATCTTGTTCTCCTTGAGAAGATCCACAACAGTGGAAGGCCTCAGCTTATGAAACGACATCGTTCCCCAGTTAACGCCGATCGCCGAGTCCACTTCATGGGAGACGAGGAGAAGGGAGAATATAAAGAGAGCTACACCGATTCCCATTTTTTTCAGTGAGAGCTCAGTTACCGACATCGATTACCATCTTTCAAAGGTTACACCATTTTCTATTTCTTCAAATAACTACGTGCTGTTTTTTGTTAAGTAAACGTCACGCAGTGTATATAGCAGATATGGAAACGACAGATATTTTACAATGAACGACAATACAGGTTGATGCTTCGCTGGATTTGCTGTAAAAACAAACCGTCCTTCTCCGTCTTTATAGAGTAAGAGAATCTCTTTCTCGTCTCTACGTCTTCAATCAGGAGAAGAAGGGATTCGATTTTGCCTGAATTTTCGGATTTCGATTCTTCCATTTCAATGTCTTATGCTTATCTCTTCAAGTACATCATCATCGGCGATACTGGTAACTCTTCTGTTTTGTTTTGTTTTTGTTTCTTTCAATCCATTTGGAACTGAGATGAGTCATGACCTATGTATATGTTTCGTCGCCAAATTTATAAAGGGATTGATCTGAATCTATCCTGTTCATATCCAACCTTTTTGGTGTCAGGGATCAAGGTGCTTGTGATGTTGATTGTGTTGTATTATGATTTACAGGAGTAGGAAAATCATGCCTTCTGCTTCAGTTCACCGACAAGAGGTTTCAGCCTGTGCATGACCTTACCATTGGTGTTGAATTTGGGGCTAGGATGATCACCATTGACAACAAACCCATCAAACTCCAGATCTGGGATACGGTCTCTTTCTCCTTACTTCTTGATTTTTAACGATCAGTCTCCAGTGCCCATAGTCTTATTTATAATAGTCTTTGACCACATACTGGGCTATGTTGCAGCTTCATAGCCTTTGTACAACTGTTTCATTTCTCTTTTTTCATGGGATTATAGTGAGAAGAATTTTTAAAACTCTGATTCTTGTCTGGGCGAATTCTTTTCTGTGATATGGGCATGGCAGGCTGGTCAAGAATCCTTCAGGTCTATTACAAGGTCCTATTATAGAGGGGCTGCTGGAGCATTACTTGTCTATGATATCACAAGGTAAATCACTAGCTTCCTTCTTTCTTGTTATCAGAATTGACTTGATCTTCAAAGCGATTTCATTCGTTTGGTGTAGTAAGTCGAAGTTGAGCATGATTTTCATATAATGACTTCAGCTGTTTTTGTCGA
The DNA here is from genome assembly GCA_900406405.1 of Lepidium africanum. Taxonomy (NCBI): domain Eukaryota; kingdom Viridiplantae; phylum Streptophyta; class Magnoliopsida; order Brassicales; family Brassicaceae; genus Lepidium; species Lepidium africanum. The sequence continues at coordinate 6,430 of OVAX01000799.1, read as the reverse complement.
CATCATTCTTCTTTTCTATAAGGGACCTTGACACCTAGAGATCAGAATCAGACTTAGATTTCTATACCTGTTTCGGTGGAGATTCTCACAATATTGTTATCCATGTTTGCAGGAGGGAGACATTTAACCATCTAGCCAGCTGGCTGGAGGATGCAAGGCAGCACGCAAATGCAAACATGACGATAATGCTTATTGGGAATAAGAGTGATCTTGCCCACAGAAGGGCAGTGAGTACAGAGGAAGGAGAGCAGTTTGCAAAGGAGCACGGTCTTATATTTATGGAGGCTTCTGCCAAGACTGCTCAGAATGTTGAGGAGGTAAGCCACATGCATGCGTTATAATCTGGTTGGTTATACCCTAAATTTAGATCCATAGAGCATGTTTATAGCTCGCATGCTTTCACTACTGTCCCTTAACATAGAATTCCGGAATTAGATTTAGGCGATGGGAGACAGCATAACACTCAGAGAAAGGAGAGGGCAGCAAATAGAATTTGGTCAAAGTTGTTACTTTTGCCAATTATCTAGTACTAATTATGATATCGACATGTGTGTTGTGGTCTTTGAATTTTTGCTAGGCATTCATTAAGACAGCCGCAACAATTTACAAGAAGATTCAAGATGGTGTGTTTGATGTGTCAAATGAGTCATATGGAATAAAAGTTGGATATGGAGGGATTCCAGGGCCGTCAGGCGGAAGAGATGGATCGACCTCACAAGGAGGAGGGTGCTGCGGCTGAGATGTGAAAGGTGTCTATATCATCATGTAAAAATGATCACATATGATATAGCAACAAAGGTCTCTGCTTCTTTTATAGTTGTAAATCGTTTTGAAGTTTAATTTGGTGACTGTATTGTGGTGGTTTCGGAACGGATTGACTATTCACGTGTATGTCTATTCATATATCTAAAAGTTAAAATGTGTTTTGCGTAGCTGAGGATATAATGAATATAGGAATTTAGCCAATTTGAATGACAGTAGAAACAATAGTAAAAATATGATGTGCAGTGTTCGCAGAGAAAATGGTAATGGCTTTTGCTTAAGCTCCCCAACCTTTATAGTTTTTCAATCTTCATGGAGGTCTCTGCCAATACTGCTTGGAATGTTGAGGAGGTAAACTAACCTTCCATGTCTTCGAATGTAATCGGTTAGGCTTAAACGTACATCTCTGGAACTTACTTTTGACTCGCATGCTTCCTCTAGTGTTTCCTCTATGCAAAAAGTTGTGTTTTGAATTTTTTGATAGGCATTCATCATGTTGGCCGAAACAATTTGCAATAAGGTTGAAGATGGAGTAAAAGTTGTATTTTCGAGGACACAACCTAGAAGCGATGGATTCACCTCGCAATGAAGAGGGTGCTGCAATTGAGATGGGAAAGTTGTTTATGTCATTACGTAAAAATGATCAACTTATGACCTTTGCAAAACTGTCCCTATCTTCGTTCCATTGTTGTAAATCGTTTTGGAGTGGCATTTGGTGACTGCTGTTGTGGGTTTAGGATGGCATTATAATAAGATGTGTATTGCGTATCTAAGGAATGGAGTCCATCTGCATAACGTTCGAAACAGTCGTAAGCCTATGATGGAGTTAGAAACTAGAGATGACTGCATGTGGTTCCATTTGACAAGTCGAAGCAGAAAGTGTACATTACAAGAGTCAGAGAAGATATACAACGAATGAGTCAATTTCTTGAACTTTCTTTACAATGGTCGATTTCTTCCATGGTTTACTCGGTTCATGATGCGATCCCGCACTCTTTTGCTAAAGGCCTCCAATCTATCGCGTTTACGCATTTTTCCACCTGATTCACCTCCTTTCTTTATCTTCTTCTCCTTCCTCTCATCTTCTTCTACTTTAGTAGAGTCTCGTAGTTTTTCTTCTGCGTTTCTGACAGCAGTACTCTCAACCTGGAAGGCATAGGTCAGAAATGAAGCCCTAATCTCACCAAACATCATACTATTTCAGAAGAGTAGATTAAAGGATATCAACCTGATCACCCTCGCCAACGGTCAAGCTTTCATCTTCTTCAGTGCCTCCTAGTGAAGAGCATCTCCCCCAGCTTTCCCTGTTAGAGCTTGTAAATGAATAGCCTTCTTCAAACTGATCAATAGGCTTCCCCTGCCAAATAACAGTCAAAATACATACTGTGACTAAGGCTCGTAAGGATATATTTGAGCGTACATAGAGAAGCTCCAACAAATGGTGCTGCTTCACCATTTATAGTGGGTTTTCCACATGCTCCAGTTACCTCAAAGTTTTCAGGGTCATCAATGTTGTGACCATCACCTTCTACACGCCCGTCCTCCTGTTTTAGTAATGAACGATTATCAAAATGCATAATCAAAGCAATGGAGACAAATTCACGCAAACAAGAGAATACATATATATACAGTATCTGTAATGCGCATGGCCTCTGAAAGGAGTTCATTTGTTGGTTTTGTGGTTACAGGGGCAGGAGGTGCGGAAGAAGAACTTGCAACGTCAATACATGCCGAACGGAGACCAGAGATGATCTCATACAGAAAACTCTGGCAGTACAAAGTAAACCAAGCCGTTAGATTCTTGTCCATGATTATTCACCACGCTAAACTGTGATGGGGACTAATTTAAATTTTATGTTGTGTGAGATGACCACCACAACTTCTCAACTGCCATATACATTGAGCTATCTCTTCAGTGATTCTAACAGAATGTCTAGGATATGTTTATGTTCTATGATACCTAAGTGCAGACAATATTACAGACAGCAACACATGACTGAATATTGCAGTTGCTCCACTCTGCAGTGCAAATTACCTCATCTAAACCAGCAGCACCATCAATATTTCCCAATTTGTAATAACTCTCAATTTTAGATGAGCAAGCTGAAGATATCTGAGGTGGGCGTAGTACATTGTAGAAGAATATTAACACTGAATCATAAAAAGATTGCGGCCGCGAAGAGTTGTGATCACCATCAAACTTGATGATATTTTTGTCTCCCTGCAGAGTTAACAGAAGATTGGTACATTGTAATGAAAGACGGACAGATCTGCTTAGACAAAAGAAAAGGCCGCAATTATGTAACTACCGCATAACACTTGAGAATGAGGTCAGAATGATGAGATTGGATGAATTTGTCTCCGCTTGCATGCCCAAATAAAACAGGAATAAAAGTCTTGGGCGAAACCTGGGGGTTAAATCGAAAGCTTCAGTAAAATGGTATCATACTACCTTACTTGGAGCCTCAGAGGCTTGGAGCAAATGTCTGAAGAAAAAATAGGGAGAGGTGATATAATACCTTTAGACAATTGAGATCCATTATATTAAACTTCGCCTTTTTTTGAATTACTCGCCGCATGTACTGCACAGCCACTTTAACCTAATTGAAAAATGAGATTAAGTTTCACTGCAACCATAGGAAAATGTCTAAATATGTAGCCATGTGAAATGCATACTGTGAATTTTGGAAGTCGGATTTTGTAGACATCGACTAGTTCCATCATCAGATCAAATAAGTTTGAGAATGCACTGTCTAAGACCATTCCAGCAATTGAAGGGTCTTCTGCTCCATAAAGAAGGCTGCACATTTTACTCCCCGCTTCATTAATTGATGGAGATAACAACACAGAAAAAGTGGAGAGTTGACACATACTTTCAGATCATAGACCTTAAGAAAGCTGGTGAATCTATAGTCAACACAACTACTAGGTCAACTTGAGTGTGACTAAGAACTAGTTCAAGAGATAACCTGGTAACTGCACCCATAGATCGTCCCCAAAGTCCAATACGAGACACTTGATTGCTGTTTCTCAGGTAAGATACCACAGTCTTAAGATCATCTTTCTAGCTTAAGTATAATAAGAAAAAAGTTAGATAATCTGAAGAGAAGAGGTGCCTGTGAAAGTAAGACACGAAAACACACCTCATGCCAGCCAAGGCTTACATAATCACCATCAGATAAGCCAGACCCCGAGAAGTCAAGGGTGAAAACAGTAATGTTAGATGGAAGGAGAACCATAACTGCCTCATTTGCATCAGCCCTACATCCACTGGTTGATTCCAAAATGCGAAGAAATTAAGTTCTTAATTATCTATTCAACTAGACAACTAGTCATTAACAGTATCCTAGAAGAGAAGTGCAAGTTTCTATGTACCTATTACCATGGCAGTATATAACACAGGGGAGAGGAGTATCTTCTAGAGAAGATGAGGGAACATAATGACTGCAACGTAAGGTGTGACCCCTTGAATTTGTAAGCTATCAAAGTACAAAAAAAGAAGACCTGTTAGGTTATCCTCAGGAGGAGCCAGGACTTCAAGAGGACAGTAAGTAAAGTAGAAATCTCAATCATTTAGTGCCCATACTTGCCTCCAAGTCTTGTCTCTTACACTTTGTGCCACCGAGGCTAAATTCCTTCTCCCACAGATACTGATCAGGATCATACTCAGCTCTGTAAGAAACCCAACAGCTATTCAGTTGAACGCAAAAGGTTTAGGACTTGAGAGAGCAAAAGAGACTGGAGAAGTACCTAGGTGGGCGAATTACAAAGTTGATGAACTGATCGATCATCTTGATTCCAAGTACCAATGAACTCATAAGCTAGTAATAGTACTCTTCTGCCTCTTGCACCATGCTTCTACAGACATTGTTTGGCCTTTAGCAATCAATCCCTAACATATTGCAAGTGACGACACAAGCTTCATGCTTTCGAGAGTCCCATTTCTCTGAGAAATGCGCAGATCCCAAAAGGCCAGAGAAAAAAGAAATCTCTCAGCTTTTGCTGAAAAGCAAGTAAAGCCACCCAAAATGTTACCTACTCCGAGCAACTGAAACAGAAAGGGTATAAATAAATAGAAAGAAGAAAGCTTTTAATAAAGAAATGACGAATGCCAGATCTTGAAATGAGTCAACTAGAAAACCGAGATTGGGAAAACTATTCAAAGCCACGACTTTTGAGGAAGAAAATAAAAAGGTAGAATCCGATTTCAGATCTCGAGGTGGTGAATACTCAAGAAAACAAAAAACGATTTTTATACTTGTGAATTTTGAAGGTTCGAACTCGGATCCTTCTAGTCATTGCCACCATGAGGCTCGATCTTTTTTGTTTGCTGTTGCTTTCTCTCCAGCTCACTTGGTGACCTGTGTGACCTTTGACCTGATAGTAATAAATGAACCCGCAGAGTATTAAACAGACTGTACCTACGACAAATTTAGTATAAAACCCTCGACGAAATTTGTGACCTGATACTAACAAATGAACCCGCAGAGTTTCATTGGAAATTTAGTATAAAACCCTAGACTTTTTTCAAAACCATTATTAAACCCAAAACTATTTTAACAAATTTAAAACTCCTCAAATTTGATTCCGTTAATGAAAAATTTACTCTATTATAGAGCCGAAGAAATTTTTCATTAACATAATCAAACTTGAAGGGTTAAAATCTATTAAACATTTGAGGGTTTAATAATGGATATGAAAAAACTTAAAAAGATTTTAATACTAAAATCCCTTTTTCATTCAACACATTTGTTTTTTCTCTTTTACTATTCCACATCATGTTTCTATTTTCCAATCATTCAATACTCTTTCAATTTTTATATTTCTACGATAATTTTGTTTAATAAAATTTAACATCCTACTCCACTATTTTTATTTTATGTTAGATGATAGGCCACGCATATGCGCGGAAGAATGTCGTCAATTAAAGTGTTAATACCTATATGTATTAGTATTTGTCATACATATATATATATATATGAAGTCATAACATATAAAAATTGATTTATTAGATTGAAAAGATGAAAAGATTTATTAATTTGACAAAAATCAGTTTTATAAATTATTATTAATATAGGAAAACCCTTATAAAATACGTTTAACAAAATAATGTGTTGCATGTGGTCTTTAGTTATAGTGTTAGTGGCGGAAAATATATATATTGGGGTCAGGGTTGGTCCATAAAAATTTACTTTAGGCAGCTGCCTAAAGCAAAAAAGAAAAAATTATGCCCATTAAACTAAATTTTATGTCCTTATAAAATTAAACAAATAAATGATAGTTAAAACTCAAACTTTTTAATCATTCATGGACATGATTTGTTGGGGTAAAACACTTATTAATTTTTACTTATATCTAAACTTAATATTTGTATGGCTCAAATTTTTTATGGTTGGGGTTAATGTAATTGTTAACAAAATTAGATCAAAATTTTCAAATTTATTGGGGTCAATTAACCCAATAATCCCAATACCTCCGCCCATGCACACTGCCTATATTATGTAGAAATTTGGTTAATGAGTCGGTCAGTTGTGGCTTAATGTTGACAAAAAAATGTGTAATATAGTTTTAATTAATAATATAGAAGAAGGTGTAACAAAAATGTCGGAGTTTCGACCGATAAGTCTCTGTAATGTGGGTTATAAGATTATATCGAAGGTTTTTTGCC
>OVAX01000798.1:0-63826 GCA_900406405.1 Lepidium africanum | reverse complement strand
TTCTTAATCAATTTAATATTTTATAATTTTTTATTCGAAAATAAATTTTATTTTATTTATATAAAAAAATTAAAATTTATATTCCGTCGGTTTCCGTCGGTAAAATTAAAATTTATATTCTGTCGATTTCCGTCGGTAAAATTAAAATTTATATTCCGTCGGTTTCCGTCGGTTAATTTCTGACAATTTCCGACGGAAGAAAAATTTCTGACGGATTCCGACGGAATTTATTTTTCCGACCACGCTAAACCGACAGCTTGTTTCTCGTTACTAAGCCGTCGGTAAAGGCTATTTCCAACGGTATACCGACGGGATTGGCCTTCGGAAATAAGCCTTTTTTCTTGTAGTGATTGTAATGTATAAAATATCGACTTGGTTATAAAGAAAAATGGAAGAAGACTTTGTTGCTTACAATTTGTTGATTTATGCACCATTATTACGTAAAATCTTTATAAAAAAGGAAAAAGTGGAAATCATTTTTTGTTAAATTAGATAAAAAAACAGTTGACCAATTGATTTCTATTTGATTTAGGTAAACATTATGTCCTATCCATTCTAGTTATAGTATTTGAACTATGGACCAAATCTTGGCTTGACAATCTAATAGGTGGGCAATGGTTATAATGTTGAATAGAAAAAAGAAAGTAGATGATTTTTAAATGAAAATAGATATTGACGTGGGCGTTTAACACAACGGTCTTAAATTTTGTATCATTGGTACAGTGAATAAATATTGTGGGAATTAAATAGTGCGTGAATATTTCGTCACGCTTACGAATTACGAGTCAGGAAATTGCTTCTATTCTTCAATATTTTTCTTAAGCCTCCAAATTAAATTAATCATTTATTGCCTTTATTGTCAATTGACACACTAGATTTTCCTCTTTCTACTATTCTCGTATTTTTCCTTAATTTATTTCAAAGTATCATATTGGATGGCAGAAATAACCTATTGGATCAATATACTTTTAAAAGTTAGATCAGCCATTTGAACAAACAAAAAAAGGTTATATCAGCCAATCATAACTTATAAATTATACCTTTTACAAAATAAATTATAACAAAGAAAGAAAAAAGTGTAGTTTAGAGGGAGAGATCAGATATAAAGAAAAAAAAATTTATGAACATCTGTCTTTACATGGTCGACGCAAAACACAAACTGTACAAACAGAGAAATTGTAGTGTTATAAATGATGTGGATGTGGTGCAATATCTTGTGTAAAAAGAAAGAGAGAAGTGTGGGGTTTGGGACTGAATAATAATGAAGGATGTGTAGTAAAAAGAGTCAGAGAAGAAGAAAGTGGTCCATATGAATTCTGATGAACCGTGTTGAAAGTAATACAAAATCTCTACATGACACTTCCTTCGCTTCCCATCTGTCATTCCACGTCGATCCCCTCGTTTTTTTTTTTTACTTTTATTTTATGTCGACTCTTACTTCTTCTTCTTTTTTTTCAGTTCAATATTTTTAAATCTTCTTCCATTTTACTATTCCATTTTTTATAAATGATAAATAAGTGTTGAATTGCTTTCGATCTGGTTGTTAGGATAACTTGACACTAGGGTTTGATTTTATTTGTTGCATTATGGTAGCTTTAGAAGTTTTAAGTATAGATTTTAGGTTATGGATCAGATCTTGTCGATTTAATGTTAGATAAAAAAAAATAGGAAGAAGAAAACGGTTAAGAAGGAAGGAGTAATCAAATCAAATCAAATTTGTAATATAAACAAAAAATAATAATCATTAAGGCGGTGTATTGTTACGTGTAAACGCCCAGAGATAGTTATCTACGTGGCGATGTAGAGTTCCGTCTTTTAATCACAAATCATCTCTTCACTTTTTAAAAATGATTTTTTAAGTATTGTGGATGTTTATCCGCTCATATGTGAATTTATGTCAGCCAATGTAATCGCACCACCTCATCTTCCTTTCTTTGTGTTGATTTTTTGTCTGGTCGGGTTTATTCCTCAAATTCTTACATTACGTAGTAGGATTCGATTCAAAGATATACAAGTGCATCTTTTTTTAATGAATTTACCATCTATTATTAGATTAAAAGATCATTTATTTTATGTTGATTAAACATATGACTGATCTTGAACATAGGCCAGTAAAATATTGACCTAGAACCTAGTAAAAACACCTTATATAAATTGGAATTGTTTTAAAAAAAAATTTTAGTTATGCTTACAAGATGAGAAAATGAGCCCCTAATTCCTATATTGTTTAGGGTCTCCGGAATCTCAGGACCGAATTTAAACATTTTTTTTGTCAATAATGGGTTATAACTGGCTGACTCAATAGTCAAGTTCCTACATAATATAGACAGTAAGACTCGATCCCTGAATGTGCAAGTGCGCCTGCCATTAAATAAATTTACCACCAACTATTGGACTAAATGCCACTTGCCGGACTTAAACATTTAAAGTACATAAAAACAAGTAATTCGTGTTATTTAGATTATTATTAGTCAATTTTAGGTTATCGCTCCGGATTATTCGGAATTACTTTATAGTGAGATTCGACTTAAATACATTGCACAAATATTATCTAATCGATGAGTTCCCTGTTCGTTGTTACATGTTGTAGACAAAATTCACTCTCATGCAAATCATATTTTACATTAGTTTACCATGTCATCTATTTGTACTATTCGATAAGAGCATACGAATCTGTGCTGGTCATTAACATAAATGCTATTCATAGTTTTGCAATATTCAATGTTTATACTATAAATGGTCTATATATGTTCACCTAATTCACATGATTTCTTTTTTTTTCTGTTTGACAAATAAGGACAGTTATTATTCGATTTCTATGTCAACATCAGCACATGAGCACGTGAGGGTTGAAACGAATTTTAATGAACTAAATTCAAATTAACAAACGAGAGAAGGTCAATATTGAATGAAGGTGAGGAAAACGGGAACATTGAATTCTTGTACCAACATAAAGTTTATTCCAATTTCGCTATGACTACTTATCTTGACTTTTCACTTTGACAAAATCACATACCAAATATTATTGTTAATCTTCAAAATCTATTACCCAAAAGTTGAAGTTATTAAAATTTACTTCTTAACCTTTACCAAAATGCAACAAAAAAATAAACCAACCCATCACCAAGTTTCTCTTCTATTTTAGAGATTCCAAAAAGAAAATTCGCTATTTTAAAAGAAAACTGAAACGAAAAGATAGGATTTTGGACATTTAAGATGAAAACATCCTCTTGATTCCTGATTTCTGCTCACTGGTTAGCTTTGAAGGGAACTTGATACTGAATTTGATTCTTAAGTTACCTTTCCTTGAAGGATCTTTAGGGATAGGCATGCCTTCACCTTTCACAACTTCTTCGTACGATGGACTTATCACATTGTTTACCGGTACTGTTAGATTTCTTCCGTCAAGAGTGGTGATTTGGGCTGTGTAACCAGTCAGAGCTTCCACTAGAGAGATCTTTTGTATTACTACAAGATCATTCCCGTCTCGTCTGAAAACTGAATGTGGCTTCTCGTCTAGAATGAAAACAAGATCACATGGTATGATTCCTCGCTGCTCGTTTCCTTTTTCCTGGAAGGTTATCTTTGTTCCTTTTTTCCAACCGGGTTTGATATCTATAGTCAAGATCTCCTCAACCGGTGTTGGCCTCCTGCATTGACCCACAAACAAAGAGATGTTTTTTCTCAGTACAAGACACATATCCCAAATTATAACCAATCAGCATTGTCCTGAATTACCAAATGTGCGAATAAATTTCCTCTTGGACTCACTAGGTCCGGAGATAGATATTCATGAGTGCTTACTTGAGCAGACTTTCTAACAAGGGTTCGAAATGAATCAAATTGAAGGACATAACAACCTCCAAAATTAGCGAGTCTAAGATAATACTAGTTTAAAGAAAATGAAACTAGTTTAACTAGGCTAAGGAAAGTTCAATATCACTCTATTGGGTTGATAGAGACAGGTAACAACTAAAAGACTGACAAAACCCGTTTATAAGAAGTAGACATTCTAAGCTAATAAAAAACCCCTTTCATTGACATATTTGCTGTTGATGATTCAACCAAACTCCATTAGAAAGTTGAAATTGTCTCTAAACCGAAGTTGTCAAAGGTCTTAGATAAGCATGCTAACTAAAAAGGTAGATGCTTGATTCAAATTCCATTAGATTCTTGGGTGCATGCATGAAGCTGAAATCAGAGAAAGAAGATAGAAAACAAACCCGCTAGAGTCAAGAACATCACGAGAGATCTTCATCTTCTTAGTGATGCCTTTATACATATCCTCCAAACTACAAGGCAATTGTCTCTCAATAGGAGCAGCTTTCCTTAAAGGAGTGGAAGTTTCTGCCCCACCTCCGGCAGCAGCAGCTCTGAAGGAAGCGAAGATATCATCGCCATACTTAAACCCAGAAGGTCCTGCGCGTGAGTCGCTTCCCATACCAAAAGGCCTTGTGAAACCAAAGAACTCAGAGAAGATGTCATCAGCGCTTCTAGGATTGAACCGGAAAGATGTTCCGGTGGTGTCTGATCCTCCATAACCACCAGCGCCGGGAGGAGGAGCTTGGTTCTTTAATCCTTCTTCTCCGTATTGATCATAGATTGCTCGCTTTTGAGGATCGCTCAAAACCTTTGAAGCAACATATTCGATATGATTGAGAAAACAATACGAGAAACTGCATATGATTGATCAAAATAGGGAAAATTCCGGAAACCTAAGCAGAAATCGAGAGAAATAGGGATAATATAATACATCGTAAGCTTCAGAGATCTGCTTGAATTTAGTTTCGGCATCTTTTTTGTTGTTAGGGTTCTTATCAGGATGCCACTTCATGGCGAGTTTACGATAAGCTTTCTTTAATTCGTCGTCATTAGCACTACGATCAACCTGAAGAACTTTGTAGTAATCCACCCCCATATTCTTCTTCTTCGATCGCTATCTCTCTCTCACAGAATCCTTCTTCTTCACTGGATTTTCCGGCTCCGATTTTAGGGTCTATATATATTTTCTCCGACTTGTTGTTTTATTTGTTCAGCTAGCAAGAGACATTTAACCGAGCTAAACCGATCCACTAAAGACTAAACCAGTAAACCGTAAGTGAATTTTAATTTCTATAGCTTTAACTATTGGGCCGTATGCATATTGGGCCTTTAAAGCTTTAATTATAGGTTTGGAAATCATAAGACATTTGGTCTCGACCTTTGACTCACCTGTAAACAGAAACATTCTTAGCAGAAATTTGTATCAAGAAATTGTTAGCTTTTATTAAAGTCTTAATTCAAAGATAAATGTATATATGAGACAACAATACAATGGCTAATGACACATCTATAATCAAACCTACAAAATTTATTTGGAAAAATGCTACAATACATTGAACGAAGATTTCATGCCTTTGCGCTTCAATCACTCGTCTTTTCCAACAGATAAGGTAGAAGCAGACTGAATTTCAAAGAATCTGCTCGACATTCAAGTCAGAATTATTCCAATTAAGATCCGTCTCAGAAAAGTTACACTCACTCACTCTTCTTCTTCTTCTAGAGAAGAATTCTTTTCTTTCTCTATTTCAGTCGTTGTCTCGTTTTCCGAAGTTGCTGTGTCGTCTATCTTCTCATCATCAGGCTGCATCTGGCTTGACGTTTGAGAATCTGATGTCTGCATATGGCTAGTTGGTGCTGGAGGACAATCCGAACTCATTTCAGACTGGCCCACACCAATAGGGCTGTTTTGAGCCTGACTCATTTCAGACTGGCCCGCACCAATAGGGCTGTTTTGAGAATGACTCATTTCAGACTGGCCCGCACCAATAGGGCTGTTTTGAGACTGACTCATTTCAGACTGACCCGTACCAATGGGACTGTTTTCAGACCGACTCATTTCAGAGCGGCCTAAACCTGTGGGACTGTTTTGAGACTGACTCATTTCAGACAGGCCCGTAACTATGGGACTGCTCTGAGACTGACTCAATTCAGACTGGCTCCTACCTGTGGGGCTGCTTTGAGACTGACTCATTTCCGACCGGCCCTGAACTATGGGGCTGCTTTGAGACAGACTCATTTCAGACCGGCCCGTACCTATTGGACTGCTTTGAGACTGACCAGCAACTACCTGACTGGTTTCCTGGGGATCTGTTTCAGACTGACTTAATGGTACAGAAACTTGCTGAGACTGGCTCGTTTGTTGTGGCTCGCTTGCTTGCTGCTGCCCCTGAATTGTTTGTGTCTCACTCGCTTGAACTTGACTCGTTTGTGTCTCACTCGCTTGCACTTGACTCGTTTGTGTTCCTTGAGAATCAGGTACAAGTCCAAGAACAGCCAATGTGGACCTACCAACAAAAACGTTTATTATCTCAGTGATCAGAAAATTAAAAGCAGTTTGTTTTACATTTGAATTTATGGAAGCTCGTAAGAGGAAAGGTCACCTTGGAAGTGAAGACCGGATCTCTGGCTGGCTGGCATGTGCAGTCAGAGGAGCTCTCAGGGCCGAGATTTTAGTCAATGCATTTCCTAGTTGAGGTGGAGGAAGCTGGACAAAAGGAACTTTAATGATAAAAAAGCCCCACACTTGTGGAAGAAACGATTAAAAAAGGTTCATAGTCTGTCATCATCACTGCTTTTTCATATATAGATAACGGTACTTAAACAATTGTTGAACAGATTTATAATCGCACCTGTAGTAAGACCTTGTATGATTGAGGCTGTGTTGTCTGCGCGCATTTCAAAAATCCAACCCACAGTTTCGGGTATTTCCATATCTGGTGCATATATAGAGAGAGTCACACGCAGTCAATCATCAGAATGTACAATAGAAAGAGCAAACTGTTCCAAGAACATTACTGACCTGTTTGCTGACGAGACGAGAAAGGATCTCCAGGATAAAGTCCAACTATGAGAATATCAGATTGAAGAGATTATTGAGTGAAAACTAAATTGTGATAGAATAAAAAAGAGATGTGACAATTATTTATTACCAGAGCAGGAAAAGCACCGATAGCTTGTAAAACTGTACGCATAAATAACATTGGCAGTGGAATTTGCTGGACCTGCAGCCAAAAACTCGCCAATGAGACCCGGAAGATGTGAAGAAATCCAAAGCTGAATGTGAGAATTTTAAAAAAAAAAATTCTTGGAAGATGGAAGACTGTTATTATACCAGTTGATTTAGAACGCCGGCTAAAACCTGTTGAGTGAATGTCTGCCTCTGTGCAAAACAGGTATTGCATGCATCTGTGACCTGATAAGAACATTAGCTAAGACATGAAATATAGGGAAGCAACCTCGGTGCTGATGGTAAAATAGGTTGTATAGATCTCCTAATAATTCATCAAAGCTCTACTATTTGCTTGCTGTATTTTATTCAGGAAATGGTCAAGATATACCTGTTTAAGTGGTATTCCCTCTTTCGCTGGGTCAATGCTATGGATAGCAATTAAAACCTCGGATGGAGAAAGCACTGGGCCAGACAGAGATGATCCCTGAGAGCAAAATTCAAGAGTGAGAAGATCAAACATATCTCAGAGGCCAGGCATAAGCAATAAACATAAATTAGATACCTGCAGCACACGAGAAAGTGCAACTTGGAATTTCTCCATAGGAAGATTCACCATATGGGGGAAAATGCGTAGAACCTGATAGAGAGACAATTTTACGAGTTTAGAGAAATAATATAACTATAACCCATTGCGTCAATAGGAGGGAGAAAAAGTAGGAATGAAGATTTACATCGTCTCTTGGCAGGAATGGCAAAATAGGGAAAATAATTTCAACATCCTGCAGTACCATCAATAGTTCAAAACCCAAGAAAAAAATAGAGAAGATATAGCTCATAATCTTGTTATTTAAGTAGTTTAAAAATGAACATTCCATCGTCTTCACCTTTATTCTTGTATCAAACAACTTTCTTATAGTAAGTATCAATTCTGAAGAAGGTGTCGCCCCCTCAGTAAGGGTTTGAAGAACCTGCCATCAGAAGGAAAAATAAGCATATGGCGAACTACCCACCAGTATTTGAAGTTTTTCCATCTATTTACAGTACAGAAGAGAAAGTTAAGAATGATGAGAACCTGCATTAGAAGGTTCTCACTCCCACTCGGTGGGTCTGCTACAATTTGAAGAAGTTCAGAGGATGAGCCCATTGTACGAACTAGTATTGGGATTTGGCGATGAATAGCCTACACAATATCAACAAGGAGAATAAACACCAAAGAAGAAAATTTACTGATATTATAAAGGGCCCTATTATAAAACTTCCTTCAATTATGCAACCCCGTGTTCCAATCTTACCTGCTTAACAGGGTCTGATGCTTTCTTGTAAATGCTGAACACATGAACAAAAAGGGAGTGCTTCTGCAAAAGCAAATAAATAGAAATCGTAACTTTTAGCAGCAAACTTTAAGGCTAGATTAGTCATTTAGTCTAAAAATGGTAAAACTTCACAAGACCTTTGTACAGAGAGCAAAATAAAGTGACAAGCAGCGCTGAGCTTCGGTAATTGAAGTTGATGATGTTGATTCGGCGAGTGTATCCATACTAATAAACGGCTGGGGTTTATTTGGTGGATTTTCCAGATCTCGGTCCTTCTAACCGACATTGAAAAATATTACAGTCACATATATATGCAGTACTCATAGCGAGTAATCATAAAGCAAACATAAATGCATATACAACTCCAAAAATAAATCGATTTGGTGAGCACCTGTTTAAATTCATCAATCAGTGTTTCAGCATTTCCTCTCTCTGAAGGAATGCAACTTACAGCAGAAAATAGCCTGTCCTTAGCAAATTCTTCAATCTGTTGTGTAATGAATGGTAAAGAATAGAGCTTGTTCGCCACCTGTAAAATCACCCAAGATTATTGAGGTGGTAACACATAAGCAGCAGGATACATTAAATCCTAAGTCTGCAGAAACATACCAGGCGGATTGCTTTCATGCGAATCTCTTCCAAGTGATGAACAGCACTCTACCACAAGAAAAGAGAGAAAAATAATAAGTTTAGTGAGAGCCCTATAAACAAAAGGGAGTATATTGCACCCTTGAAAATTTTAAATTCTCAAATGCTGAAAGGAAAAATTGAAAAAAAAAAGGTCAGGAAAGGAAGAAAAACAACCTCAAGCACAATGCCATGGTAAAAAATGTTTCGAAACGTCAAAAACATATGGCTTCACAGTAGAAAAAGGAATCAGCAAAGGGGTGAGATAGAAGGAACCTGTAGAGCAATCTTCAGGCAGTCATTCCGGATTCCAGGTCTCATTAGAATCAGACTCCAAACAGCGCTAAGACCTTGGGTAACACGGTCTCCACTTTGTAAATCCCTTTCAACTTTTTCACCACTTCCAGGACAGCAAAACGATTCCAACAACATCAGAACTGATTTCGGCAGAAATGGAGAATCTCCAAGCAATTTACTTAAAGATTTGTCAGATGGTGGAAAAGAATCTCTAAGTGCTTCAGCCTAGAAGGAAAACAATGTTCTCTGTGAAATTTTCTAGTTAAAAGTTGATAAAGATGGCAACCAAAACTGAATGCTTACCACAGTCAGCAAAAAACTTTCATATGCAGACGCAGCAGTAGTTGACGAGAAGAAATCTTGTTCCGCTTCTGCCTCCCCGTATAGCCTGTAAAGAACCCGGACAGTCAACTCATGTCCCTGAAAACATAAGTGATCAGACAATGGTTTCTGAGTCAATAAGGATGTCATCCAACATATTCAAGACTAAAATATCTCACGTCAAGCCAGTTTGAGAGCCAATCAAATATTGAAGATATCCCAGGATACATTTTGAAAGTCAAAAATCCACTCACTATATTAACAAAAAGATTTCACCACCAAAATGCTAAACACAATAAGCATAATACACAGGATTCACCAATTTGATTAATCAACTTTCAGCTCACGAAAACAAATTCTCACCTCATGCTTCATATAATCCGAGAGAACATGCTCCTGTAATATTTTCCAAGGGTCTAACTCTGACGGAGACTGCAGAAAAAAAGCATATGAGACAGAATGCAATCATACGTCAACATATCATCTTGCCAGCATATTAGTAGCGGCTAGGCTGCATTTGATAGGTATAAAACAGAAAAGCATGTATAGTAATCGAAAAAGAACATAACAATCGCTGAGCAGTAGAAATATTCATTTTCTTCCACAAACTAGTTCTTAAGTAATGGCAAGTGAGCCCATTGTATTCAATTTTATGGAATTATGTAAAAGAAAAATTCTCAGAGAGTAATAAATCATAAGTTGAACTAAGAGAGAGAGCTATAAGAGCCTTGTCTCCTTGGAACGTTAAAATATTAAAAGAAGTTTCAGAAATTGACCTCAACTCCCAAATGAGCAAGAAGAGAAAAGCGTAGTTGTGAGCCACCAGACATTGATATTTGTTTATATGCCTCAACAATGCGCAAAAGCACCAGCTTCTGCAAATTGTCTTTTTCTTCATCAGAAAGGTTAACAACAGGTGCGGATATCTTAGGCAAGACAAACTGAGGCGCCGAAGCAACTGAAGTTGCCGTTGACAAAACTAAGCTGTTAGAACCTGTTCCAGCAGCCTTTGGACTAAGTTCCTCAGACTTATCCACAGACACTGAGGAAATTGTATCGACAAGAACTTTTCCACTGAAACTCGCGTTCTGATTCTTGCTTACAGGCACCACATTCGTAGAGCCCAATACAGAAGTAATAAGATCTTCTGATAACACATCATGTTGAGAAGAAGAAACCAGTCCAGGTATTCCAGTTTCTATATTTTCTATGCAAGGCACATTTGGTGGAAACACGATATTGCCCTCTATATTTTCTGAAAAAGAAGCATCAGAAGAAGCTGATAAGCCCGTAGCAAGAACTGCATCTTCAGCTGGAAACATACGCTGGTCCATATGATCAGCATGGAGTTCTTCACCTTCCTGTAACTGGTGAGATTTTAATGCGCGATTTAATCTTTTAGACTAGAAAGTAAAACAAAGTACGTGGTAAATGACACAATAAATATATCAATATACTCTTTATTATAGCAAAGAGCATCCATACATTTTCTGTATTCAGTGTGTGAGGACTTATCAGGGCAGCAATTGGTGGGAATGTAGTTGACAACGAAAGGACACCTGCTACAAATGACGGTGGAAATTTAATTTGTGCATCACTGCCAACTATACACATGTTCATCACCAACTCATCAGTGCCATCAGCATATGAAGAATTTCGTGGAATATTATGCATATTAGCCATCACAACATCAGCAAGCAAATCTGCAGAAATACTTGAAATAAGAATCTCTAAAGATCCAATTGCCTTTTCACCCTGAGCAACCAAGGCCCCGAACATAGCAACCAATTGCTGAACAGGTCCAGAATCACTCACTCCTCGGTTATTACTTGGTCCTGTGGAGGTACCAGCAACCTGAGGTAGAAGGCCATCATTATTACCATTTAATCCTTCAGTAGATTCTTCTAACAGAGAAGATGTTATTCTTGCACGTTTTCCACTCAAGGCATCTAGATCACTATCGCTATCTGATCCAGATCTTTTCCTAACAAAGTTACTTTCCGCAACAACAGGAATTGTACAGAGAGGACTCTCAACCCCTGATACCTGGAATTAATAGTTTTTGGATATTAATGTCCGCATCCAACATATATAAGCGAAAACTAAACAGAGAGACGCATCTACACACAACGATAAACATACAGATGCAAGTTGCAATTCATCGTTGTCCTGTATGCTTCCATTAGTTTTTTGAAAGAGATCTTCAGCTTTGCCTGCCTGACTTCTACCTTCTATATCTTTAAGAGCACCAATCAACCGGTCCTTCCACTGGAGAAAATAGACAACAGACAGATCTAATTATTGGAAGTTAACTGTAAATCAACTTCAACGAGAATATAGCATCACAAAATTTATAAGAATGGTTATACCACTATTGATTAGTCATTATAGGCTAGCATAACACAAATAATACACCCAAGCGCATAAACTAATTATATATCGTAAACTTTTAGGAAGAACAAATCATCAAATACAAAGCTTTGGACTATCATAGCTTAGTTGCAATGATAATGTATACCACTCAGAATAGAAAATAACCAATAATTATACAGAGAAATAAACAGTAAAGTAAATCCTCAGAGATTACTAAAACAAAATAATACCGGTGCAGCAGCAGGATGTGTACATGACAAGCAGGAGAGAAATACAGACTTCAGGGCACGATTTGCTGCTGCAGCATGCACTCCTTTGAGAAAACTTAGAGGATTCAAGCTCAGTAGAACAGGCAAAATTCGTCCACAATATGCAGGACGTTTATTTGCAACTGATGAAAGACTGTATAAGAAAAAAAAAAAATCAAAATGTAAATCATGAACCATAAGATAAGGACATGACATCTTGGATCCCCACCATATACCCAATTTCATGATGAAAAATACAATAAACAGTTTCCATTAAATACAGTAACTGCGTGAGACAACCAAAGCATATCTTTATATTTACACCATTCTAATCAAAGGAATTTCGTGGTCATTACATTGGATGCTCATCAGTCAAACGTCAAATCTAATTTCTAATCCACGTTCAGATTACCAAGGATTTGAGACAAAAATGAACCAAAAAGAAAACTGTAGAAGGAAACACAAACAACCATATATTCATGAATCCTACAGGTGCTCTTGTCAAGCTCCAAACTAACTTCTCATATAATTGAGCTTAACAAACAACTCACCTATTGATTAGAACAATAATCGTTGAGCTATTAAGAGATTTTGCTGCAGGGTGCCTAAGCTGATCAAGCAGTAAACCCAGTTTCTGGCTGGCCTCAATCGACAAGTCTCCAATATTCAAAACCGGATGCCCCCCACGAAGGATAGATATATTAAAATCTGCTTGAATCCCTTCAGGATAAGTAACCAGATTGTATAAGCAGCTGGTTTCTATTAAGAGACTAATAAAACAACAATCTTCAGGTTTCCAGTTTTACCTTCATGAGGTGTATACAAAAGAATAAGAGCTTCCACAAATTTCATAGCGCATAATTTTACACCACTGTTTCCTTGCTAATATACAAATCACAAGAAAAAAATCAGCCAGATAAGATAGACAATCCATCGAGAAAATAGAGAAGGCATTCATTCCCACCTTGAAAGCCACTGAGCATATTTCATCCTTGAATTTAATCATCCATGCCCACGAAGATTCAAGAAGCTGGTCCAACTCACTAGGATGCAAACCCTGAAACAGAAGAAAGAAAGACAGCCAAGTAGCAATAAGCATTTTAAATAAGGTGGCATTTACTAACAATCTTGCAGGACAACCTAAAAACCAAACAAAAAAACAAAAAGACAACCTGAACAGCCACTCTTTCGAGGGTGGAAGGAAATAAATTAGCTCCACAAGCAATGGCCTGCCTCGACACAGCTGGTGTCTCATCGTTGAGAGACTTTATTAAAAGGGGAACTATTTCAGGTAATAATTCCACATATTTTAAGCCAATGTCACCAAGTATCCTGCATTTAAATTAGCTTTAGGGATTTAGCAAGAGCAACATCTCCTTAATTATACTAGCCTCAATAGAATCATTCCGCGAGAGTAAACAGACAGTAAACACAACACTTATAAACAGGGATTCGCATAGACCAAGAATCAACAAACTCACTATCCGATATATAATACATATGTATTGTTATCTAAGTATGTATAATCACAAAAACAAAAATCTTGTAGAAACACCCGCATTGATTTAACAATGAATGGAAAAAGGATTACAGATAACGAAAATGGAGCTTACTCGGCAACAAACTTGCGGACAGCACCGAATTGATCGGAGAGAAGATCGAAAAGATGAGGAAGAAGCTCGGTGGGAAAACGAGAGTCGTCTCTTTGCAAATCCCGGCGCAAATTGCGTAAGCGGTGCAGCTTCGGAGGCAATTCAGTGGCTGATTTGGCGGAACTCGCTAGACCTTCGAGCTTTTCTCTTGAATACGAAGCCATGATCCCAACCATCACAGATTTCTAGTGCCCAAAGCTTCTATGGTAATCTATAGAACTGATACACATATCTCTTCTTCTTCTATGGCGTAGGGTTTAGAGAGGGAGACGATGGAGATTCGATTCGATTTGTTTATATGACCAAATTGAACTGATTTCCATTTTGAAGAGGCAGAGATACAGGGACACGACGTCGTTTCGATGTAAAAATACAGTTGATAACTGATACCATCAGAAAAAGAAGATGGGCCAAATGCTCTGTTCAGTATATGGGCTTATTCTGACATATAAATGGGCTTATTTAGACATATAGATGGGCTCATTTAGATAGAATTTTTTATATGGATTTTGTGGTCCTCGGTCAGACAAAGTCAATTTTCGTCTTCTCATGGTGTTGTGTTGTGTTGTGTTGTGTTCAGAAATTGAACTGAAGTCTTTTGGTAAAGCTACATGGATTTCAATAACTGTATCTTGCTATTGCGTGTGAAATCTGAAATTTCATAGCTAGAATAGTCTGCAAAGAAACCATAACTCACTATGCTCAAATCATGAAAACGATAAATCTCTCTTCTTACAAAGAAAACAATCGCATCATGACAGTTCTGTGAAACCAAATTCAATACTGAAACAATTACAGAGCTCTGTATCAGTGGACAATGAAAATTTCATTACCAAATCAAACAAGTTTTTCATTCTATTTGTTATCAACCAGGTACTAATAGACTGTCTGTATCTACTACACAACCTTGCACCTAATTGAACAATAATTCAATATCAATGGCCATTTTTCAAAATCAAGTGATCAAGAGAGTACATTATTATAACTGACAAACTTGTTCTTGCAAATGGAGGATTTTGAGATTACAACAATAACAAAACACTATCAAAGATAATAAGAAAACACAAAAGATACAAACTAACAACAATATCATTTTTCTTCTTCTTCCTGATATTACTGCAAATGATTTGAGAAGCTCTGAAACCATTTCGTCTGAAATTTTACCTTTCTGTTGTTTGATTTTTTTTACTCAGACCGATTAGCAAACCTCTCAACCTTCTCATCGTTTAGATTGATACCAACCATGGCTTCTCCAAGCCCACAACTAACCTCAACAAGCATCTCAGGGTCACTGTAATGTGTCACAGCCTGAACAATGGCACGAGCACGACGAGCTGGATCTCCACTCTTAAAGATACCAGAACCAACAAAGACACCATCACATCCAAGCTGCATCATAAGAGCTGCATCAGCCGGAGTAGCAACTCCACCGGCGGCGAATTGAACAACGGGAAGACGACCAAGCTGTTTAGTCTGCATCACGAGATCATACGGAGCAGCTAATTTCTTAGCGAATGTGAAAACCTCATCATCATCCATATTGCGCAAAACCCTAATGTCACCCATAACAGACCTCACATGTCTCACAGCTTCAACAATGTTACCAGTTCCAGCTTCACCTTTGGTCCTAATCATCGCTGCACCTTCACGAATCCTCCTCAAAGCCTCACCGAGATTCCGGCAACCACAAACAAAAGGGATCCGGAAATTATGTTTGTTGATGTGGTTATCTTCATCTGCAAGAGTCAAAACTTCACTCTCATCGATGTAATCAATTCCAATTGATTCAAGGATTTGAGCTTCAACGAAATGACCAATCCTAGCCTTAGCCATGACAGGAATCGTAACGGCTTGTTTGATTTCTTTAATCATTTGAGGATCGCTCATACGAGCAACACCTCCCTGAGCACGAATATCAGCAGGAACACGTTCCAAAGCCATAACAGCACAAGCACCAGCTTCTTCAGCGATTCGAGCTTGTTCGGCGTTAACGACATCCATGATAACTCCACCACGAAGCATCTGAGCCAAACCAACCTTAACGGAGAACGGAGATTTCTTAGACGACTCCGTTATCGCACCATTACCGTACACAGCCACAACGCCGGTTCCTTCCATAATCGGAATGAGAAAGAAGAGATTGAATCAGAGAAAATTTCTGTGGAGAATAATGGATTGATTGGTGAAGCGATTTCTGACCGGTCCTCGTCTATCTAGGATCGGCTTTATAATGAGAGTTTTGGGGCGGTGTTGTAATAAAGGCTAATTTTTATTTATTTATTTATTTTTTATTTTGTCAATAAATAGATCGAGAATATTGTATACGTAATCTAGTTCAACCCTTAAAATTCATATTTAATATAGCAACTGCGTAGAGGAAATAAATCAAAAACCTAGACGCAATAGTCATTAGCTAAATTATTCTAAGGACAGATTTAAGAGAATTCAGCTATTTTTATTTGTTTTTAATTAATTAATTATATTTTTTCATTTTGCTTTGGGAAATGTGTTATCGGACGGTGTAGATTAAAACCACAGTTTTCGATTTTCGCGTTAACACACATGTTTAGTGGCTAATTGCCTATTAGAGAGACTAAGTGAAAAATAAATAATTATCAATGCGGTAATTGCTTTATTAATCAGCTAATATGTAACGTAAACATACACATGTTAAGGAATTCCGACATAAATTGCATGAAAATAACACGTTTTTTTAGAGTAACATGATTAAAAAAAAGTTAGGCTCTTCAAATTTGGATTAGTCTGCAATAATGATTCAGTCGAGACATATGGACTCTAAAATAAAATTTATTTGTTTGAATACATAATTATGATGGCAAAAACAAATCTATAAATCTTCCGAGCCACCAAGAAATGTAACTGGACCTCATAGAATCCACGACTGTCACTCTAGTCCGCATTAATTGTTGCATGAAAAGACAAAAAAATAAAAGTTTAGCAGAAAATGAATTGCACGCTTTTTAAAATTATGAAAGCATCTTTTGATTTCTTTATTAAATTTTCGATAGCCAATCGTTTTGGAGTTGGGATTGTGATACATTGGGGAGTTCATTTTACACAATTGTCTAATTTTTATTATCAAATTATGGTTGGAAAATAGTTGAAAAAGGACAAAAATCCTAGAAAATAGCCATTTTGCAATGATAAATATTAAAAAAAAATAGGCGGCTGTGGTTGAAAGGTAAGGCCCGCCTCTCGTTTGTAATCGATAGATTTTTCCACTTACTGGGCCCGGCGGCCCAACACTTCCAACTTGTTCTTTTTACTACTTGACTTATTTTTTTTTCGCTCCTCAAGTAGCATTTAAGGGTAAAGTAGCATAGAAGCATGTTTGAAGTCCTCGACCTTGTACAAGAACAAGAGGAGATAATTTCCACGACTTGTGAAATGAAAACTTGAAAACAAGGGGTAAATCTTAAGTAAGAAATTTACTCTAGATTAGCTTATTAAACCAACAAAATATTGAAGTGAAAATAAAGGGTACAGATCCATGAAACGATAAATGGCCAAAAGAACAATAGACCCAAAGATAAGAAGCAGAGACGCCACGAGGTCATCATGCATCTCATCATCAAAGCCACATGTACGGCTGAGATTCACTCTAACAACCAAAGCGACTTCTGTTGATGGTAAGTGCGAAAAGTCAACCGGAAAACCGACTTCCAAGCTAAATCCTCCATGGATACACTTCCAAAAGCATATTTGCCGGAAAAGCTGGTTAGATTTAAATCACCTGTAAAACTCACCTGCATATCTATCAAATTTAATCGAAGTTGAAATTACCAATAGGAGATACAAGGACTTCATCATCCAACCTATGCTTGTTGAGATTGAGAAGGGATCTTTGCTGACTCGCCAAGACAAGCTTATTGATCAAGTGGCAGTCGGACATAATGCCGGAGAAAAGCCACATTTGATAAGCCAAAGAATCGAAGGCAATAATCGAAGAGACTTCGCAGATTAAACGACCTAATGTCGAAGGGAGATATGAGAGGGCTTCTGAAGTGTAACCGGACAGAGAGCCTGGAGAATTGTTGGAGAGGTGTCGGCGCCAAAAAATTCGAGAGAAACTCCATATCTCTAGAGACTAGAGAGAGGAGGAGAGTAAACAAGACAGATTTGTCAAGGAGAGGAAAAACAATAAAATAAAGCAAAACAATAGAAGACAAAGGAAAGGGGAGCCTGTGTCGGAACAAGGAAGACTCCGATCACTAGTTCTGGAGGAGATTATTGACGGAGAGTGAGAGGTAGAAGAGAGAGAAGAGAGAGTTTCATTTTTTTAACCCTAAGACCATCTCCATCCATGAGTCTCTTGTTTTAAGGTTATTAATCATAAAAAAATAATATTTTAATATAATATACTTTTCTAATTATATTTTAACTATAAAAACAAGAAATGAACCAATAATATGAAGCCACCTATTTAAGAGACTCATCTTATAGTCTCTTAAGTCTCTTATTTAAGAACTTCATCTTATTATCTCACTTCCATTATTATTACTTTTTATTTTTTGTTCTTAAGAAACCCATCTAAAAACTCCTATCGGAGATGCTCTAAGAAATATACAAATTTAACCCATGATAATTAAAAAAAATACCATAGTGTGATAAATGATAATTATATAAACTCCAATAAATTATTATTATAAGAAATTACCATAAATCTATTTTGTGTACACTGTACAATACCATATGCCAAACTATTCCAACTCTCATGTTAAGATGATCCACATTGCCGGGAATGAGCTTGAACTATAAATTTAACAACATATTTGATGAATAAAGACTAAAGAGTGTAAAGAGCATCTTCTCTGTATGTAATAATAATGGCTGCAACACTTGAAGTTAAATAATAAATGAATAGAATCAAATTTGGTATAATATGTACAGAGAAAACTGGTGTTACGAGCAGCAATCAACGCACACAACCAAACCATTCTCGTTACATATCAAACATTGAATCCTTGTTCCATCACCAGAGATTATCCGGCGACTACCTCTGCATCCATCACACATTATAAACCTAAACCCATCGCATCGTTGACACCATTTATCTCCGGTGATTGGAATGCCGTCAAACAGAACTCTAAACTTTCCTTGCTCGTGTAGACTCAATACTTGTTGAGCTCCGCCTATACACCTTCCTTTTATGAACAGAATCGGAGGTAAAACCTCTGTTTTGGCTGCTGAGATTCGTCGGAGCTCTTCTCTGTAGTCACTGTGCATCGATACATCCCTCTCGTAGTACTTAACTTTGAAGCTATCTAGTAGAAATCGTATCATATTGCAGTCGTCGAACGTTTTTCTGATTCCTCGGAGAGTCGTCGTGTAGAATACAACGGAATTCTCTCCTCCTGGAGGACAACGTTCCTCGAATTCTAACAATGGATCGAGAAGAGCATTTACGTCTTCCCCAGTGTCGTCTTCTTTCGCGAATGCATTTACTATCTGAAGCGCATTTTCCTCCTCTTTCCGTGTGTCATCTTCTTGTTCTTCGACGCCTTTGACGGGAGGAAGAGTATTCTCTTCCTTGTCGATGTTCTCTTCCTTGATATTGCTTACATCGGCGGGAAAGATGATATCGTCGTCTTCGGAGAAATCGTTTATCCTTCTAAAGCATTTTGTAGCTAATTCGAATGCTTCTAGCAGCTCCGGATCGAAAAGTGTGCTCGAATTCAAATCAGGTCTTCTGAATTCAGATCCGAAACTCTTTCTGCCGATAGCTGTATCAGATCCGCAATAAACTGCCGATTTACTCTCTTTCCGATCACACGGAACTTTCGGAATCTGATTCGCCAGAGGCCTAACGTTCTCCTTGTCGCCGACGACACTTCCAGAAGCTTCTTCACTTTCTTCATCGTTTTCCACAAGTTCCGTTACATTTGCATTTTGATTTTTAAGCTTTTGAGGAACTCTCCAGATAGAACCGGCTGATATCTGAGGGATAGGGTTAGATATCTTTGGAAGAAACTCAGAGATCCCATCTGCAGTTGAAAGCGCTTGGAGAATCCGATCCTGGTTCAGATATTCACCGGCTCTAATCGATTTTAACTTCTTTGCGAACTTCATTCTCGATGACTTCATCTTCCTCCAGTGTTTTACTTCACCGGAGATCCGTGGTAAATGGTAATCAGATCAAAATCGGGAAAAGTTCGTTGAAGATAGGGCGACAAATTAGGGTAAACGAAAAGAAAGGCGATAATGATTGGATTTCCCCAACGGCTAGAAAGAGACGATGGTTTTCTTATTTTTTCGGGGGAAAACAAACAAGACAGTGATATAGTACGCTTTGGTGCACTGATGGATTCGAATGACAACCACTCATCGAATGCCACGTGTCAGACTATGTAAAGAAGCACACAATAAGCTTAACGGTCGCTAAACCTCGGAAAGTCGCATGAACTGAACCACATTAGAATTAGGCACTAAACCGGAATCATAAATTTTGATATAATTCGTACGCAAAAAACTAGCGATGACGTATCGGTTAGTTTCAATATTAGGCCAAAAATTTGTCCAAGTAAAAAAAAAAAAAATCTTAACCAAACGTTTACAAAGCCATCAAATTTATCTTACGTACACAGGACAGATAGCTTCAAATAGTAATTCTTCTCCACGCTATTTTCTTTCTCCTTTGGTTTAAGTTTTCTACAGGATTTGACTAACATACCAACTTCTTTCTCCCAAAGTCTTTGATCGCCGGTTTAACAGCATCTAGCTCAGTGTATTGTATCTCTACTCGGGCTGTAAGACTAGACCGGCACACGCTTGCCCCGATACTTGTCAAAGAACTACACATCGCGTAAACAAAAAATCAATTAATCTCAGTAGACAACATTTGGCAAAATATATGCAAAGAACCAATGTTGAAATCTGAGGCAAACTGTGTAAACACTAGGCCTAGAAACTCAAGATCATTAGAAACAAAGAGAAAATTATGCATTGTGAGTCATATATATTTTTCATGTGTTGTGTATTCGAGGTCTAAGAGTCTCATGCGGAGATTGAGATGGTTGAAAGTGTTCTTTTGCTTTGAATTTTGGATTGGATACATACCGATCTAATATATGGTTGCTGAATGATCCAACCGAGAACTGGTATCTTCTGAGCAAAAACTGCCAAAGTTGGCCAGAAGCCACTGAAATAGAAACGGGTTTTAGTATCTGTCTACATGTACCACAAGCAATAACAGTAAGGGAGAAAAAAAGGTAAAAAGACCTGAAGAGTACGAAAAAGCCATAGGTCTCCAACATCATTCCAATGATAGGCCACCCGATGACAACGAAGAAGAAACCAATGCCAAATGATATGGTTCCCTGAGTGGGGAAGCATATAAAGCCAAATTAACACATAACTAACTAATATTAAGGAGAAATATGAAAGTTCCTGCAGAGTTTGAACCAAGAACATTGACGAGGTAGGGAGAAAGATGGGAAGCAAACAAACCTTAAAGTTTTGACGTTTCATGAAAAACTGCATGGTAGACTTGAGACCAATGGTTAGACTAACCCCGGAGATAAAAAGAATCTGAAGAATATATGAGAAGAAACAAGCGCTCAGTCTGGTTCTGAACATACGCTAGTAAAGATGTCAAAAATAGGCAGCAGAGAATCACGAAGTACTTACATTTCCCATGGCAAGTAATCCCTTATCAAAGACAAAGATTATTCCCAAAAACGAGAAAAAAACGCCAAATCCTGTCAGCCCTAATCCAATTTCTGTTTCAAATCACGTAACAAACGGTTATCTATATCCAAATTGAATAAGAAAAACTTTTGTACTCCGATAACAAGATATATTATTGCAAATATTTTGGTTCCAACAATAACAACATGCCATCAATGATCCACTCACTGAAGAACGCAATTAGAAAAAGATGAACCTATGACATTAAGTAAAGCTAAGTAACAGGTACATCTTCCAGTAGCACATATATATATAACTCACAATATAGACTTACTTTTCCGGTCATTCATTTCAAAGGACATCATGATTCCAGGAGTCTGTCTACCTTTCGCTGTCATAGGTGAAAATAAGTTGAAAATCAGGCATACGATCATTAAAAGAACAACGTAAATACTTATAAACGTGCGCCATGACTCTGATATACATACATACATAGCCCATGGAGAATCAAGACTCTTGCATCAGTTTTGTCAACAATCAATATTTAGAAACATTCTAAGGATTTGACGTCGACTAGAGAACTGCTTACAGGATTAAACTCATAACCCTAACAATTGTGAGATAACAAAATTCTTCAATCCAAAAGAGTGCATATCCAAACACTAGACTGCACACCGAACGCGAAAAGAGATTCAACGATACTAAAACCGATCTAATCAGACGAAGTGTAGAAATTAAACAGAGGCCAGTGAAACGAGGATCGTAACTAATGAAATCAAACAGAATCAAACCGAAACCGCAATGATGCAAAGAAACTTACAGATCTATGATTAGGGAAGGAAGAACGCGGAGAAAACCTAGCAAGCAGGCACCTAGAAGATGATCTAGAAAACATCATTAATACGCCAGGCGAATTTTAGTCGGAATCAATAGATCAACGAACCGAACATTAGCAGAAATTCGTGATGATGAACGCAAGGATAGAGAGAGTAGAGAGAAACTAACCTGCTCGCAGAAGAGCCGGAGACAAATGGCTACAGAGAGTAAGCAGAGGAGCAGAAAGAAGACGATGAACGGGGAAGAAGAGAGGCCGTAGTCGTGATTTGTTGCCAGAAATCAGATTTCAGTAGTACCCCTGACCGAGTGCCCCTAACGGAAAGAACTATATAGTGCTTTAGGAACATTGCAAATTATGTGTCCTTACCATTCATCATGTGACACGTGTCAATCCGATCTGGGTCCGGATCTAGAACCGCTTTTATTTACCGTTGTAAGTCATGAGCATAAGGTAATTTAAGAAACGGGGCATTATTTATACAAACAAACTCGTTAATCAATAAATTACGCTTCTGGTTCAAACCAAATGCGAAAATTTGTATAATCGAACCGGAAAGACAAATTACGGATAAATCGGAGTGGATTGGATGCGGTTAAAGTAGAACGAAACCCAAACTCGAGAGTTAATAAGCAATTCATATACAGCAGCATACACAACAACACAGACGCAAAAACTTCCAAAGCTTTTCTCCATCTCCATGCCCACACTTCTGCCTTTGCATCTATACATATATACGATATTGCGAGAAACAAAAACAGTGCACTCTCTTTTGTTGATTCTCTTTGTTAGACATTGAAGATCTTCTTAACTTTCCTGATCTTCCTACGACATACCGGGCAAAACCCTGAAGTTTCAGCTATCCTGCGTATTGTAAAGCCATTTTGTGATGTCCACATTAGTTTTTATTCTTGCATCATAAGCCAGATAAACCTAACTGATTCTATTTGAGACCAAACAAAAGAAGACCACTCTAGAAAACCAAATCATATCTTACTAGAGTTGAAATGAATTCACCTCATTTTAATCCCAAAAACCGAAAATAATTGACCTAAAAGGAGATTGAGATGTAAGATATGAATTAAACGAAAAAAAAAACCCGAAAAAACCCAAACTGCAACCGAACTCGTACTAAAGACCCCTAATCATAACAATGACAACTAGAAGAATGAAAAGATTGTGAATTATTTATTACCGTGTCCCACACTGGAAGCAAGCAACACAGTGCCCACAAGAGAGGAAGAAACAGTCTCTAGGAGCATCATAGCAAATTGCACAGAGATATCTTGTACTACTGTGGCCTTCACCATGTGCTCCTTCCAATTCCTCAGTACTTGTCACAATAGAGCTGTAGGACGAGCACCAACTCGAGTTATCATCATCTTTGCCCGGTATCAGAGGAGCTACATCATCATTTTCATCAGGGGTTTCCTCTTCCGAGACTGGTTGTCGTTTATTGAAGAGACTCAAAACAATTAACAAGAAAGCTGTCACTACACCTGTAATTATAAGCCCAGGGAAAGAGTTTACGTTTATGATAAAATTAAGGAAAAAAATTTGTTTTATATGACATGTATTAAAAAAAAATCATTACCCATGCAAACTATGTATGCAATCCACCTTGGTTCATATGAGAGTTTTGCGCAGAACTCATTTTTAGAATTGTTCTGCACACCAGGAAAAAGAACTTAGATGCAGGTGGTCAGTAAAATTTCTTCTGGAATGTGTACCAATGAAAACTATCTTGTATTGCTCTACGAATCCTTTGTTAAACAGTGAGAACTAGCAAGACAGAAAATTGGTTACATACCAGCTTTGGACCTGGTGAGGTTAGTACAGCAGCATTAGTTCCAAATAATGGAATACTTAGTGTGCACTTGTCGTTAGGGAAAGTGCAACTGTAATAGGCATTTTTAGTATCATACAATACCGCCTCAACTTGAATGTCAATTGTAGCCTGAACATAGATGTGATGTGAAAATGGTGTATAATCAGACAAAATGAGAGTTAAATGGAATTAATAAGGACAATAAACTGCAGTAAACGACGAGTGGCCAAGATTATATTTTCAAAAAGTTACCCTAGAAATTTAAGTTTATGAGTATATCATCATAAGCTGCTTCAAGTTTTACCTTCACTTCATTCAGATATACATTTCCTACAGCGACGTAATAAGTGGACGACTTAGTTATGTCTTGCTCAATGTAACCACTATCTGTCAAAAATATTATAGGTCGAGTGTAAGTGAACTCATGACTATTCAGGATAAAACCTATCATGTCAAAAACCTTGGTCACTTGCCAGAGATTATATGCCATGATAATGTAGTGTCTGGACGCGTAGGGTCTTGTACCCACTCAGAGAGCCCCTCCACACCTTCAATGATAAATGCATAAAAAGCTGAATTACTAAACAACTATTTTTTCTCAACAATTCATATATACCAGAATACACCACGAAATCACAACATCAAATCAGGTTAAGGAAAAAACTACAGTAGCCAATGCCCCACAGGTAGGGAAGTCTTATTGGAAGTAGAAAAAACACTAATAGATGGAAAATACTGTCATAATGCCGTGTGTTAAATCCACTTTGATGCAGGAAATTCCTTCTGCAATACACACTCCACACCATATGGCCATTAAAGAGGAACAGCGGAATACATCAATCAACATAAGCATTTCACCAGTATTTGAGCCAAAACATCACCGAATTCAAGATTTCGCCATAAGCTCTAGTAATGGCAGTTTAAGTGACCACCATAGAGAATTTAATAGCATCTATCTAACTTAATGAACTAATCATCATAAGAAAAAGATTCTTCTCTGGCATACCTTGGGCTAATACAAGATATAGGGAAGAACCCACAGATTCAATATTGTATACGACCTTTATGCGTGATCCCTTGTTCAAATACTGTATCCAATACTGTAATAAATAGCAAAAGAAATAAGTGTCAGTCCCTGTTTTATAGCCATTTCTAAATAACAGAGTTAAAGAGCAAGGAGAGAGAGCTTAACCTTGTAGGAATCATTTGGCACAGCTAGATAATGGATGTCAGACCATTTGGCCAGAACATCG
Source organism: Lepidium africanum (assembly GCA_900406405.1). Classification (NCBI taxonomy): domain Eukaryota; kingdom Viridiplantae; phylum Streptophyta; class Magnoliopsida; order Brassicales; family Brassicaceae; genus Lepidium; species Lepidium africanum. The sequence goes on along the minus strand of OVAX01000798.1, from coordinate 38,441 downwards.
AGCTGAGGGGCTTGGTTCAATCCGTACAGCATCAAACCGGAACCCTTATTCCCTAATTCTTCCACCTTGAGAGAATCGACAAAAATAGAAACAATATATCAGGAGTTCAACACTGGTGGAACCTAATGCATGAGATGAGAGAACATACAATCACATTTTGGACGAACACTGAAGTTGGCTTGATGAGGAACGAAGAGTTAGGTCCCAGCCAGACGTTTGTTGTTCCGTAAAGCCCCAGAATCAAAGTCATCGATACTGAATGAGCCAAGACAAAATCAACAATAAAACAAACATTTACAAAACGGAGACGCAGCATAATAGTAGAAATTCGATCTCACCGAAGATGCAGAAGGTAGCGACGACGACAACACAAGACCAAGGGTCTTCTGAAGTCGAATTGTTCCCATGGTTGCCCGATGCGACAATGCTCCCATGACGGTAATCGTAGTCAGAACGATTCCATGGTGGTCGATCATGATGATCAAAAGCGTTATCGTTTCCGTGTTCAAAACGAACATACCCGGTTTCTTCGCGAGTCACGGGCGGAGAAGAAGAAGACGAGGGGAGAGAATCCGGAAGAGACATCTCGCAATTGATTAGAAGAATGAAGAAATCGAATAGAAGAAGATAAAACCCTAACTACAGGTTTGGGGTTAATCTTCAGGAATGACCGATAACAGAGATTTGAACGACGGGTCGACTTGTTCTCTTTCTTCATCGTCACGTTGAACGGTGGATTGACAAAATTTGGAGAGAGAAGTGAAACTAGCCTTTTTTTTTATATATAATTTAAATTTTAAAATAAATATGGTAAATACAAAATTGTCATTTGGATAAAAAAACCATAATATGCACAAAATTCCTTTATTTCGATAAAATCAATAATTAAATCGAAATTATTATTGGTCTAATCATCTTTTGGTTCGGAGTTTAGGACAGGCTGGTCTCGTCTCCTCCTTAAAAGTACGATAATACCCTGTGCCCATCTGTCATCAACGACAATATTCTCGTAAATATGACAAATAAGTGAGGGCTTATAAGTAAATTACTTTAAAAACACAAAACTAGAGTCACATATCCGAACTTCGTTTTCCTTCCCGGCCTGGTTTTCGAGAGAGGAAGAAGGAAAAAGAACCAGATCTACAAAAATCCCCAACTTCAAATTCCAAGCCCGAAGAAACCCTAATCAAGTTGCTTCTTCTTACAATCTAGCCGGGGTTCGGAACCTCGTATATTGCACGCGATGGGCGACTTTAATCTCGCTCTCGTGATTGTCGCGATTGTAGTTTGCGTCATTGTCTTCATCTCAAGTATCTACCTCCTTGTCAACTATCAGCATCCAGATGATGCAAACCAGGCGTATTTCCCCAAATTCGTTGTTGTTTTTGGCTTATCTATTGCCATGATCTCCATTCTCATGTTGCCGGCAGATGTGGCAAACCGGCATGCTTGTCGACATTCAGTTTACAACGGCGCCTGCAATCTCACCTTACCCATGAAGGAACTTTGGCTTGCCGTATACATTGTTGATGCGGTGCTTGTGTTCTTCATTATTCCCTTCGCTATGTTCTTCTATGAAGGCGACCAGGACAAGTTTGTTTCTCGACGAACTTGATTTGTGTGTTATTAGTTTGTTTATAGTTTTAAATCGAAGATTGTTAATATTTTTGTCTGTGGGCTTGTCTTTTTATTGCAGGAGTCTTGGAAAGAGGATAAAGAGTGCTTTGATTTGGGTGGTTACTACAGCTGTTGTTTGTGCTCTGGTGCTTGGAATATTATACGGTTAGTTGTTACTGCTCTTTGGCCTCGTTTGTAAATTTGAGCTTCATATTGACCAATAGTGGGATTGTGAAAAGGTTGATGGCTGATGTTCTTATTTCCACAGTGTTTTAAGATCCTTGTCTCTTAGCTGATGTTTGTCTTTCCCAGCTCTATTTGTCCCAACGTATGTGCTTGGCTCACATACCTGGGCATAGGGTAGCTATACTTGTAGTTAGTAGAGTCTTCCTTTGTACAAAATTACTCTACTTGTTTGATCTTCTTATATGGCGCTTTCAAATGTGCGTTTGGATTTATGATCTCTTAGTTTATGTGCATAATTCGCTTTCTACAATGTATTAGGAGTCATTGGGAAGGTGGACTTCTCTGTCAGGCACTTGTCTTCTGCCACGACGAGTTTCCCTACCTCATGGCAGTTTTCAAATAATCAACCTTGCATTGGTAACACTGCTCATCAGGTAATTCTTGAATTTTTATTGCATTCTTGGTATAGTTTATCTATCATTAATATATTTCGGTATGTATCATATTTTCTGGTGTCCTTTGTTAAATTATTTGCAGTGCTCAGCATACACAGCCAATGCTGCATCTGAGAAGACATGGACCATGCGTACTACGTTTCCAGAATATATTGTTGCTCTTGCTACCATTGTTGGGTCAGTACTCTTCACGGTATGTGTCTCCTTCTGTTAGGTGTTTTGTGTTAAAAGTTGCACCTCATTGCCTTGGAAAGCATATGATAATTCTTATATTATGGCTTCGTTATGTTTTCTTTTAGTTAGAAGACTTTTGATGGCTGTCATTTTTGGGTCTCCTATAAAATTCTGAGGAACTCTTTTATCTCAAATGTTTTAGATATTTGGTGGTGTTGGTATCGCTTGTCTACCCTTGGGACTTATCACTGCGTTCATAAGGCGACCAAAGGCTGTTATCACTCGGTCACAGTATATAAAGGTTCATTGTGCTGGTTATTGTGTTCTTCACGTTAAGTTTTCGGGTCATTGGCACTCTAAGTGGCTTGACAATTCAACTAAATGTCTTTCAGGAAGCAACTGAACTAGGTAAAAAGGCTAGAGAACTAAAGAAAGCAGCTGATGCACTTCACCAGGAAGAACGAAGTGGTGCTAAGGGTAGGAAGTGGAAGAAAAATGTGAAATCTGTTGAAAAGGTAAACCATCATATCTAAGGGTTTGAGATCGTATTCCAAATCTGTTCTATGTCTCCAAACGTCGTTGATGCCTCTGGTGATATTGGTTTTGATGTGTAGAGGGACTTTTGGCTGTAGGTGCAGTTATTTAGGTTATCACTCCCAGTAAAACTACCTATAAAGTAGAAACCAGTTCAGCTATAGTCCTGCTAATATTGGCAGATTAATGCATAACTGTATGTAGATTTGAAGCCTTAGCTGCTCTTAATTGGATTTCACTGTTTTTCGTGTACCCTGCAGGAGTTGCTCCAATTGGAAGAAGATGTGAACCTCCTAGAAGAGGTGTATCCGCAAGGAGAGAAGGTAGAGATGACTATGTGTCAGTAATCTACCGATAAAAATTTTGTAATCCAACAATTTTCTTGCCTTGTCCTTTTTTTCAGGCAGAAACTGCTTGGGCCTTCACTGTCCTGGGATACTTGGCGAAGTTTATTCTTGGAATCTTAGGGTTTGTACTTTAACGCTCTCATTCTATATGTCCTTGGTTAAGCTCTTACTAAATGACTCTTTCTTTTTTCCTTGTTGAAGATTAATTGTTTCCGTGGCTTGGATTGCACACATCATCATATATCTACTTGTTGACCCTCCCCTCTCCCCTTTTCTTAATGAGGTTTTCATCAAACTGGATGACGTTTGGGGTAAGTTCTTTTTCTGATCTTGTTAAATGCTAATGTATACTATGTTCCCTTGCTTGATCTGACTCTCTTGAGAAATGTGGCATCTTCTTCTTCTCTAGGTCTTCTTGGCACTGCTGCGTTTGCTTTCTTCTGTTTCTACCTACTGCTTTGTGTCATTGCTGGGGCAATGATGCTTGGTTTGAAGCTGCTTTTCATTACCATTCATCCAATGAAGTAATCCATTTTATGATTTTGAAATCGCTATTTCAGAGGTCTTTCTGTTTGTCTTTTGGTTTCTCATAAGCATAATGTACTTGATTTCAGATGGGGAGCAACTTTAATGAACTCTTTCCTCTTCAATGTTGGTCTCATTCTTCTCTGTTCTATCAGGTAGGCTTCATTGTTCTCATACTCCTTTTGCTGATACAGTATGAAAAAAGTAAATAGTAACTTTAATTCTTACGATTGATTATTGTGGCTCATCAAATTTCCAGTGTGATTCAATTCTGCGCTACTGCATTTGGATATTATGCTCAAGCCACCGCAGCTCAGGAGATCTTTGGCCACACTTTGCAGTATCTTCGCGGAATTAAATACCTCTACAAGTAAGTATATTATGTATTTGCAAATAAAGCCTTCATTCTTTTACGTCAGAATGACTATATCCGTCCGTTTGTTTTCGATTTATTTCAGGTACAATGTGTTTCAAATCGGGTTTGTTGTCCTTGCTGGACTGACATTTTTATATTACATCGCCTTTGTAAGCATATTATGTTCCTTCCATTAAATGATTTGTGTCGTATGTCATAAATCTTCAAAAACTCAAGTTCTTGGTGGGTATTTTTGGCAGGGATGGAGAAGGAAAAAACCAAGCGGTAGATTCCAGCTCTCTACGTAATGTAAATTACTTCTTTATATTATATCCTTTATGTTTCCTCGACTTTGGGATCGGTCGCATAGCCTCTGAGGATTGGTCTGTCCACAATTATACCGAGATTGGTCTCATGTTTTGTAAAAGTGGTCCTATATCGTAAGAACAAGCACCTGCCCAAAAAGCTTCTCTTTCTTCTGCTTCTCTTTGCTACTGAGGTTTGCTTTCATTTCACTTGATTGTAATTTTTTCTCTCTTTTCCTCTTCTCCTTTTCTGTATCTATTGTGTTTTTTTTGTGAGATTAAATACGAGAAAGATCCCTGTTTCGCAGTCTCTCATGGTCTATTTGTACTATTTCGAATAATCTCGTTACCATTGCTTGGTTGACTCCTTATGCTTAGACTGTCCGAACAAATTCAGGTCACGGTGTTATCCGTATGTATAGTGTGAGACTTGCATTTTTATTATTTTCTGGATGACAAAATCTCTCCATGTTTTAAGATTCGGCAAATTTGTATTTTTTTTCACCAGATTATTTGATTTTTAAATGATCTCTATATTTTTTTATTGTTTTCTTAATAATGTAAATAAGAGTCCAATACGACTTGATTTGGCGCGTTCGGTTTGGTTTTGGTATTGGTGATTCGGTTTGGAGGGTATTTCAGATATTCGCCATTGGAAATTTTCCAGACAGTGAAAAATGCAAACGATGAAAATTCGAGACACTCTGGGTGAATCAGAGGGTTACTTAGATGGGTACACGTTATAACTCATGAGCCGTCTTGCTAGCTAAAACCGAATGACATGGACATAGCTCTCTTCTCGCCCTCGTCCCTCTTTGCCGCCGACGATGACTCCTCCGGTCGGTGATATTTCTCCTCCTTTAATTTCTTCTTCGTTCGAAGAGATAATAATATACATAGTGAAGTAACTGTAATTTTCATTTAGATAGAGAGACGACGGAGGAGACGAGCCAGAGTTTCGTTGAAAGGAATCACCAGTTTCCTGGAATTGTAATCTTTTCGCTCCTGATTTTCTCTGCTTTCGTCTCGTAGTACTTCGATTACGGATTTAGTTTATGTTCCCCATTGAAGAGTGAAACCTGAGAATCTGATTTCAGATATTTTGTGTTGATATTGTGGTTTAGATCTTAGATTCCTTTGTGGTTTGACTGTAGAATCATGTCTTTTCAAAAACGGTCGAGTAAAATTCTTACTGAGGTTCAACTTTAGTTTTAGTATTACGATACAGACAAGTTTTGTTGAACATGTGAGTACAAACAATTCTTTCAGTGGTTGTGAGTGTTGTTGTTTGAATCTTGTACAGGAATTACAAATCAGGGAATTTGGTTTCCACCAAGTGAATGCAAACTTGCTGTGGCCAGGTACATTTGCCTTTGCAGACTGGTTAGTGGAGAATCGACACTTGATCGAGAAGCGGCGTTGTCTCGAAATAGGAAGGTACTTCTCTTATATGTTCTTTGCTGTTTATAATGTCGTTGAAGTCTTCTAAAGTTGATTTATGTCTTAGTTAACAACTTGTTATATACCACTGATCAGTCTTTTGGTAATGAAATCAAATGCACAGTGGCACAGGGGCTTTAGCAATTTTTCTTAAGAAAGAGTTTAATCTCGACATAACTACTTCAGATTACAATGACCAAGAGATTGAAGAGAATATTGCTCATAATTGTACTGCAAACCAGATCATCCCTACACTGCCGCATATCAAGCGTGAGTTTCCTTATCAGTCACTATAAACATCATTTTTATCTATGTAACTAGCATAGTATCAAGTTGATGATTATTGTTGCCTTATTTTTTACATTCTTGTCAATTATTAACAGATACATGGGGAGATGAATTTCCAATCTCGGAACCAGATTGGGATTTGATCATAGCCAGTGATATCCTTTTATGTAAGTACACTTTTTCTCATTCGGTTTATGGGAAAACTACACATATACATTTTCATGCTTCTTAGTTTGTCTTCCCTTCCTTTTTACTCCTTTTGGTTTATCCAGATGTGAAGCAGTACCCAAACTTGATAAAGTCACTCACTTTTCTTCTCAAACTCTACAAACCAATAAATGATGTTAGTCCAGCAGAATGCAAGCTAAATGGTCAGTATTCATTTCTTCTTTGTTCATCACAACTCACACTAAAAGAAGTATTAATGAACATCATCACCCTTTAACCAGTTGAAGCAGACACAGGACTGCCTTGGCCAGTGTTCATAATGAGCTGGAGAAGAAGGATTGGTAAAGACGATGAATCTCTATTTTTCACTGGTTGTGAGGAAGCTGGTCTTGAGGTAAATCATCTTGGAAACAGAGTTTATTGCATCAAACTTAGAGAAAACAACCTCTGAATGATAGGTTGATTATGAATCTCCCACATATCATTCGAGGAAGACAAAACAAGGCGGCTTCGCAACTCTTTGTTTTGAACTATTTTGTTGGTTCAAAGAAAGTTAAGTTTTGATTAAAGAAAAAAAGGAAATTGATCCTCATAAATTTTCTATAAAAGTTAATTAGTTTCAAAAGAGTATCAGTTAGGTTTGGTTTAGTTTCACCATTAAACAGCATGAAGGGTGAACAAATATGTATTAGGTGCATCTGCTCTATCTCAAAAGCATGATTTTGGTTTAACGTCAATTTATGATGCCAAATTGACGTTAAATGTTTGATAGTTTTATCAAATGCATAAAAAATCAAAAGGACATAGTTTATATTAAAAGTCACCTAATAATGAAAGAGACATCAAATATAGTTGTAGAAATTTCGAGGAAGTTTCGCAAGATGAAGATGTGAACTCATGCTTTTATTTGTTTATCGAAGGATAATTGCTTAAATCATGTGGAGACTAGGACACGCAAAGACTAATACAACTTAGATGAAGTCAATCCTTTCTAATTCCAATTAATAGACGGTTTAAGGATTTGTTAATCAAAATATATTGTGTGTATATATATTTATTTGTTGACGATGAGTCGTTAACCAAAAAGAAACGTTAATTTTATCTCAATTTTTGTTGGAGCAGCCAATTTCTATTTTCGGTAAATGATTGTAGTTGTACGATCAACCAAGTCAACGCTCTACTCTATTCAATCTTATATTTATTTTAAATTATTAGACAGTCACGTGTCGATGTGTGATTTGTTGATCTATATATGAAAACGTTAATTATTCTCCTACACTTTTAATTCCTTTCATTACATCAGGAATTTACAAAAGTCTTTACTCTTTTGAAGATAAATTCAACATTTCTACAAAGGAAACAGAAACAAAACAAATATTCCAATATATATATATATATATATTATATAGTTTCAAGATTGAAGTCATTCCCTAATTATATACGAGCTCTTCTATATTGTATTTTATTTGAATCACTAAAAAAATTTGTATTACAGAGTAGATATTGTTACGAATTTGTTTTCATTTACGTACAATACAATTTTGTTAATTTGTGAAGAACTAATTTAGTAATAATTTCGTTACAAATCGTTACAAAACAAAATTACAATGATTTATTTTTTTGTTGCAAAATTGTTTATAAAATGTCAGAAATTAATATCAATATCCTCAATCATAGTATAATCGATAACTCCCAATTTTTTGGGTGGTGAATAGTCATAAACATTAGACACAAGAAATACTGACCAAAAAAGTTATACGTCAAAATAGAACAGCGATATTAAAAAAATGACCAAGAAACGTTTCTTCGAATGCGTTTCCATCGCTATAAATATTCTCATGAAAAATAACAGATATTCTAAAAGGTCAAAAAAACGAGTTTCGGGTTTAGACCAACAGAGAGAGAGATAGAGTCAACGAAGAAGATGTCCTCAATAATCAGTACGGAACCATCAACGAATCTCTCCCTCTTAGAAAATGGCGAAAGTGATAAACATACGGCTGAGATCTCAAGACATGGTCGGAGATCGTTACAAAACCTATCGACATCTTCGTTGATGAGGAAGAGATCTGATCTGAAGCTAATCTCAAAAGTTCGATGGGAGTTTCTGAGACAAATCTTAACCAATCTTCATGAAGTTCTTCTTGCTACTAAATTGTTTCTTCTCTTTCCCTCTGTTCCTCTCGCCATTATCGCTCACCTCCATGGATCTCCACGTGTAAGTTCTTACAAAACCAAACAGTTAATTAAATATGTTATGTTTATCATTTTTACAATACCAAACACTTAAAGATAATAGGTTATACTTATGTGTGTAATGAAAACAGGCGTGGGTCTTTGCGTTGAGCTTGCTCGGACTTATTCCTTTGGCCGAACGTATCAGTTTTCTTACAGAGTAATTAATTAGTACTTGTTAATTTTTTTTGTTTTTGTTAATCAATTAATTGCTATTTATTTTACGTAAATATATTTACTAAATCTCTTCTTTTAATAATTTTGATGTGATTTGTTTCCTTCTTTTTTTTCTACTTTATCAGGCAAATTGCTTTCCATACTGGTCCAACAGGTGATTACTTACTTTAAATTATCTCGACCTTTGCTACCATTTTGATTTGACCCCATCGAGTTATCCAGAACAAACACGTAATTTGTATAATCATGTCTATGTACTTGTCTATCAACTTAAAACTCAACCAAACTAAACCAACTACAAATACAACTTTCCAAAAACAAATTATATTCTACGTTAATATATACTTGTTTTAAATTACTATTATTTTATATAAGAAAATTCATATTTGTAAATTGTTTGTGTGTTGCTAATTTTTTCACCTGCATTTAACTTCAAAGAATTGTGTTTACCTAACATGTCATATACAGGGAGTTTTATCGATCCAAATTTTGATAAAAAACCAAAGAAGTAAGTGCATCTCTAGTGGTTAAACGGCATTGATCATGTGGGTTACATATATTATTTTTTTGGTTCAATAGGTTTTTAATTTAAAGTGAACAAAATGTTCCTTCAAATATTTTTTTTTTTTGTCAAACTTCCTTCAAATATGTATAGTTGACGTTTTTAATTACTAATATCATTATATATTGATTTAATTTACTTATGATTTGATTGAAGTTGGAGGATTAATGAACGCGACTTGTGGAAACGCAACGGAGATGATAATAGCGATATTAGCTGTTGGACAAAGGAAGATGCAAATAGTGAAACTCTCACTTCTCGGTTCTATTCTCTCCAATCTTCTCTTCGTCTTAGGCACTTCTCTTTTCGTTGGTGGTTTCTCTAATCTCCGTAAACGCCAAGCTTTCGATCCTGTACGTTATATCAATTCATTGTTTTTCAAATTTATTCTGCTTATTAGCTTAATCAAACTCGAACAAGACCATAATATGCATGTCTGTTTACAAAGAACAGAGACAAGGAGATATGAACTGCATGTTGCTGTATCTAGCTTTATTGTGTCAAACACTTCCAATGATATTGAGATTCACAAGAGATAAGGCTGATGAAAATGAAGATGGATCAGTTGTTGCGTTGTCAAGAGCAAGCAGCTTTGTAATGCTCCTTGCTTACTTGGCTTTCCTCGTCTTTCAGCTTTTCTCTTCTCACCTCTCTCCTCCTCCTCCAGCTCAGAGGGAAGAAGAAGAGGAAGATTTGTATGACGATAACGTGAGTGACACGGAAGAAGAAGAGAAAGCAGTAATTGGAATGTGGAGTGCGACTCTTTGGCTTATTATAATGACACTTTTAGTTGCTTTGCTCTCCGAATACCTTGTATCCACAATCGAGGACGCAGCAGACTCGTGGGGATTATCAGTAGCATTCATTGGAATAATACTGTTACCAATTGTTGGTAATGCAGCTGAACATGCTGGTGCTGTTATCTTCGCCTTCCGTAACAAACTCGTATGTCTTTCTTTCCTCATATATACGTTAGAATGTGATTGATATCTCACGTTGGAAGTGAGACTATTCTAGTCTAATATATATGATATCTCACGTTGGAAGTGAGATTATTCTAGTCTAATATATATGATATAAGAGCGAATCCAGTCATAGTATTAGCATAACATTTGCAGTAATCTATTCTGAAAATGTAATGTACAGGATATAACTCTTGGAATTGCTCTCGGGTCTGCAACACAAATTGCTTTGTTCGTGGTACCAGTGACAGTGTTAGTGGCATGGACAATGGGAATAGAAATGGACCTTAACTTCAACATCCTTGAGACTGCTTCTCTTGCATTATCAATCCTCGTTACTTCCTTAATCTTACAGGATGGGACTTCACACTTTATGAAAGGCTTGGTTCTTCTCTTATTTTATGTTGTCATTGCTGCCTGCTTCTTCCTCTCACGTAAGCTTTTATTTTCCTTAATTAATTAAGCTCTAGGATCAGGCCGGACCATAGGCAACATAAAAAAATAGGGTCTCTATGTAGTATTAGACGTAAATATATAATTATTATTTTAAAAAATCTTGTCAAAATTAAAAAAAATTAAGAAAATAGTAATGAAAACACATAAAGTTAAGTTTTTCTTTTTCAATTGAATCTCTTTATAGTTATTATTTACTACGTGATTTTATTGTTAAAAACTGATGTGAAATTATATATATAAAGGTAAATAGAATAAGATTTATAATTTTTTATGAAATTAGGGGTCTTTCAAAATCGAAGGTCTTAAGCATGTGTTTCACTGGCCTATACTGATGACCGGCCCTGTCTACTATATTCATTAATTTTTTCTTTTTTTTTTTTTTTTTTCTTTTTACGATAAAGTACTATCTATACTCATTTTTCTATGTTCTCCATTTCAGCCGAAACCAAGACAACTGATCATACAGTAACGATAAGGTCAGTTTATATCAAATTACTTTTACCACATTTCAATGATGATACAGTTTTATATGTAACTTAAAATTAAAACTAAATATATTCTTTCTATCCTTAAGGATTAAAGGTCGAGGGTATGAATAATTGGTTCGTATTCCTATCCGTACACAACATTAAACAAGAAATATAACATGAATTGAATCTAGAAAATATATATCGATAAATTTTAGTTATAATTGTCGAATGGCAATAATCGAAGAATAGTCAACTCCTAGAATATTAAATCATTATTGTATTTTACTAAATTATTTGGTATACGGTTCATGTTCTTGCAGGTAAATGGACTTATATGTTTTCTCCTTTTTTTGTTACTGTATTTTTTTTATGTTACATTATATAGTTTTTGATTTATGGTGTATAGAATATTACCAATTTTTTTAACATAACACTATTTGTTAAGGTTTCCTTTCTACTTCATTTTTTCATTAAGTATTATTTGAATAAACAAAGTAGAATATACTTCTTTCTGTATATGGAATCTGATATATCCTCATTTTATTACAAAAGTACAAATTTACGACATAACAAAATCGCCATAAAAAAAATACATCATCGCATGTGGCTTTTAATCTAGTGGCAAGCGGTAAGTCCACTATATGGCAGACGCACTTGTACATCTAGGGATTGAGTCCCACCGTCTATATTATGTAGGAACTTGGCTAATGGGCTGACCAGTTGTAGCCCAATGTTGACAAAAAAGAAAAAGAAATATCTCATCGTTCTCTCTCGGACTCGACTCTTTCTCTTTGTTGTCTACGGTTTTCAATATCTCCATTGAAGATCACAGAAGCTTGCTCATAAGAAGGGTTCTTTTGTCTAGTCAACTTCGTCATTGCCACATCTTTTTACTCGTTACCCGCTACCGTCTCGATGTTGGATTGGCGATCTCACACTTGGTGCGACGCTCCAAGCATGCGGGTGGGGATAGTCTCATTTACTGCCACCGTCGTTGGTCCAAAGATATATGTATTAGGAATCCGCAGAGATGATGGTAACAACTCCATCGAGGTGTTTGACACAAGAACAGAAACTTGGGTTCCTGAGCCCATCCCTTGCAGCGAGACATATCACGGCAGTTACGACATGACTATGAAATGTAATTAATTACGCCATTATGGCGCACTATTATAAATTAACATCTATTAATCTCGAGATTTACTTTACAAGCATGAATTCCATTTATCAATGTTGAAAGTCTAGTAGAAGGCCCAACTGAGCCCATTAATTTGACTGTGATTCCGTTATACTGACTATTAATTACAGGAATGCCATCACCGAGACCATTTATAAATCGGACCCGATTTTGTTGCAATATGTATCTCCAAATATTCTCAGGCGAGATTCGGGAAGCAAAAACAATCTTAAATTCGAATAATCTTCAAAGTTATCTGTCATGGGAGAAGAGAATTCCCTGCTTCAATTCCGTAGTATTCCTTCACTCAGAACCTCTGATTTCGCACTCACCGAAGAACCTTCATGGAGGCTGGAGAACAACGTGTCGTCGAATCGACGGAGAGGGAACAAAAGAAGCGGTGGTGTTTTCACCAATTTCGCCTCCTTATCGGTAGCAATTAGGAACGATCAAAGGAAATCACCATTTAAAGGCAATAATGGCAGTGGAAGCGGAGCTTTTGCGTCTGTTTCGGTGGTGATTACGAAGGAGGAAGATGAATTCGCGCCTACTTCGGCTCAGTTATTGAAAAATCCAATCGCTCTACTGTCATTAGTACCGAAAGATGTTGCACTGTTCTTCGCTGGGGCGTTCGCCGGAGCCGCCGCGAAGTCGGTGACGGCACCGCTTGACCGTATAAAGCTCCTTATGCAGGTAAGGATTCTCTTCTTTCATTCTCAACAACTTCAAGGTTTTATGCACGTGTTTCCTTTTTTTGCTAAGTTCTTAATTTAAATGTGGTGACTGGTGAGCATTATAATCCGCCGTCGTTTTAGACTTTCTATCTACCTAAAGAATTAATAATAAATGAATTTAAAAGTCAGAATCTGTAACTACATGAAAGATTCTTTACATGTGGTAATTTGTAACTTTTGCATTGAGATTCTTCCCTTGAATGATTTTGATCATCTTTTTAATCTCATTGTATAAACTCAAAAAGATGTATACTTCATGGGAATTGATGGAGTTTAGGTGATTGTGTTCTTGCTACAGACCTACAGTAATGTTCATTAATTCTTACCATCCAATTGATGTCTTATTATTTCATAGACACATGGTGTTCGAGCTGGACAACAAAGTGCTAAGAAGGCTATTGGTTTCATAGAGGTATATATCAGATTATGTAAAGTTAGGAAGGATGGGTATTTGTTCTGTCTCATCTTACTGTAAAATCTTGTTGGTTTGATTTTGTTTGAAACTACTACAGGCTATTACTCTTATTGGAAAAGAAGAAGGTATTAAAGGTTACTGGAAAGGGAATCTACCACAGGTACTCACAATTTCTTGTATCCATTTGAAAGAAGGTGTGTAATTTAGTAGAGTTTGATTTCAGATAATCTTACTCTGAATGTTCCAGGTGATAAGGATTGTACCTTATAGCGCGGTACAGTTGTTTGCGTATGAAACATATAAGGTATATAACCTTTTCTATCTGATTTTGAATGCATCTTAGAAGTTTTAGAAACCATCTAAATTCATTGTTTGTTTATCTTCTGCATATTTTGGCTTTTTATGTTTCTCAGAAACTCTTTAGAGGAGAAGATGGCCAGCTCTCTGTTCTTGGAAGACTCGGTGCTGGTGCATGTGCTGGCATGACGTCTACTTTGGTAAGTAACGTTGTTTGTAGGCCTCACTGAGTTTGTCTCTCTTATTATGTCTTAATATCTTATCTTCCTTATGCAGATTACATACCCGTTAGATGTTCTGAGATTGAGGTTAGCTGTTGAACCAGGTGTTCGAACCATGTCACAGGTATGTTCATCGAATTATACACCAACGTCATGTTCCATCAATTCATCACGTTTAAAAGCTAACATGTCACATCTAGGTTGCCTTGAACATGCTACGGGAGGAAGGAGTTGCATCATTCTATAACGGTCTTGGTCCTTCGCTTTTAAGTATAGCTCCTTACATTGCTATCAACTTCTGCGTCTTTGATCTGTAAGTCTACTAACAGTTCAACATCACCTCTGAACATTTTTACTCAAATTGTTTACAATTTTTCAACATACCTGCAGTGTGAAGAAATCTTTACCAGAGAAGTATCAACAAAAGACACAATCATCATTGTTAACAGCAGTAGTCGCTGCTGCTATTGCTACCGGTACTTGCTATCCGTTGGATACCATTAGAAGACAAATGCAATTGAAGGGTACTCCATATAAATCCGTATTTGATGCTTTCCAAGGTAAGAATAAAAACACCATTATCTACTACTATACTTCCTGTTCCAAATGGTAGATTCCGTTGGCTAACCGGTTTATCCTTGAACCGTTTTGAAGGTATCGTAGCGCGTGAAGGAGTAATTGGCTTGTACCGTGGCTTTGTCCCAAATGCACTCAAAAGCATGCCAAACAGCAGGTAGCTGGCTATAGGTTTTTGATAAAACCAGCTTTTTGTTTTCTTGTCTCTCAGTATTAACATTTGTGGAATTCTCGTCTCTTTGTTTCAGTATTAAGCTCACAACATTCGACATAGTCAAGAAACTCATTGCAGCGAGTGAGAAGGAGTTCCAAAAAATTGCAGATGATAACCGCAAGAAAGCAAGTCCTATTACAACTGATGAACAAAACTGAAGATTTTCCATGTGGTCATTTTTTCTCGTCATATGACCTTTGTTTCTTATTTTTGTGTGTGTGTGTTTTGTATCTTTGAATGTAATAAGATGTATTTCTCCTTAGAATTCGGCGGTCAAAAATGCCCTCCAAATGAATCCTGTAGCCCTGAGAGAATGTATCTCAGTTTTATGGTTTATAATTAAGTGCAGTGCAGAACTGCAGAGGCATGTTTCTGTCCGGCTTTGCGTTGAGTATCACCCGGTCTTGTTTACCTTGTAAACCAATTTTAAACCGGTTTGATTTGATGACGACGTGGCTTCTCGTTCGCTACTCCGTTAAACGACGCCGTGTCTGAAAGAGATGGAACTGGTTCATCTATTTGGAATGGCGGTAGCAAACGAGAGATGAGGAGAGATTAGCGTTTCAGAGCGGAAGCTGTCGACGAAGTATCCACCGGAGGATACTAAATCTGAACTCCAGAATAGTTTTCTCCTGATTCATGAACTGTATTTGTACCTCGCGATTCCCTTTGCCTCTTCACATTCCCAGAGCTCAGACATTGGCGTCCTGTACTCTGAAACGACGGCGTGTGGAGAATTTGCGCTGCTGTGCTCAGCCTAGTCGTCGTGAAGATGACGAAGATGAAGGAGAAATAGAGGCTGATGATAGGAGGAGGTGATTGTTTTTCTTTTATTTAGCTTCTTTCTGTTCAGTTCTTCAGAAAAAAAAAACAAAACTACAAGGAATTTAGAAGAACTGGGGTTTCTTTTGTAATGTACGGATGATAATTTGGTTCTTTGTGTTGGAGCTGAAAGATTAGCTTCAATCGTGGTGGAGAGATACGGAAATGGCACTTCAAAAAGGTCGGCCTCTGGTTTCTAATCTTATCTTATTGACGGAAAGGAAAGATTCATCTGAGCTATTTATCCATTCAAACACATTACGATTTCTTGCAGTTATTTGCTAGATGATGATGACTCTCCTTTACAAGGCTTACTCGAACAGCGTGAACCTAAGCCTGTTAACACATCTCAGGCATTAAATTCCTCAGAAACGAACACACTTTGGCTTCCAGATGTTGTCAAGGATTTTATATTTCCAAGCGGCTTTCCTGGTACTTCCTAGCTTAAACTTTCATGCATCATTCTGTCTCTTCCTTATTTGCAATCTCAGAATCCTATGCTTGCAGAATACATAGGTTTTGTAGACCCTATTATGGCTCACTGAGTTCATCTCGTAAATCACAATTGTGCAGGGTCTGTTTCAGATGATTACTTAGACTACATGCTGTGGCAGTTCCCTACCAATGTTACCGGTTGGATGTGTAATGTATTAGTCACGTCAAGTCTTCTCAAGGCATGTCCCGGAATTCTCTAATTTATTGCGTTATCTTATCCTTGTTACAAACTGCTAAGGCCTTATTATGAATGGACTTGTTCTAGAGTTGCGTATTGAGAATGTTGCAAAAAATTTCAAATTCCTTACGGAACAATGCAGGCGGTTGGTGTTGGCTCTTTCTCCGGAACTTCTACTGCCGCTACTGCTGCTGCTTCTGCTGCAGCCATCAGGTTTACTTTTATTCGAATGCAAACTTAGTTTATTTGCTGCTGTATTGTTCTTATAGTTGTTTTTGAAAATGACGTGTGATCTCGTCAGATGGGTGTCCAAGGATGGAATTGGAGCTCTTGGCCGTCTTCTTATTGGTAAGGAAACCACGGAGAGATAATTAAGTGTTCGTAGAGTTATCTAAGAACCTCTACAGTAAGAAGCGTATGTTTTCCAGGTGGACGTTTTGGTACTCTTTTTGACGATGATCCTAAGCAATGGCGCATGTATGCAGACTTTATTGGCAGCGCTGGAAGGTTTGTAGTATAGGATTTGAATTCTTGGTGAGCCATTTTTGGTTTAAACTATGTAAAGTATCAACTTGCGCTTTTTATTGCAGCTTCTTTGATCTAGCGACACAGCTATATCCATCCCAGTTCCTACTGTTGGCATCCACGGGAAATCTTACCAAGGTAGACCTTGTTGTAGTTTCCCCGTTTACTGCCAGCTGCAAGTCTTTGATTAATAGACTTTATCAAGAATTCACATTTTGCTAAGCTTTAAATGCAGAGTGCGCATGCTAAAAATTTAATATGTAATAGGCTGTGGCTAGAGGATTGAGAGACCCTTCGTTCAGGGTGATACAGAATCATTTTGCCATCTCAGGAAACCTTGGAGAGATAGCAGCCAAGGTATGCTAGTCATGTATGTGTAATCAAAACCCCAAAAACGAGCATCTAGTAATTATATGTACAATTAATTAGCGTAGTCTCTAATTGATGTTCAATGTTTCAGGAAGAAGTGTGGGAAGTTGCTGCTCAGCTAATTGGTCTTGGTCTTGGCATTCTGCTCATTGTATTTTACTTGCTTTTTTGGTCATTTCCTCTTATCTTTTCCCTTTGGATCTCTGCTAAATCATTACTGCGGTTTCATGTTGAGCATTTGTATACTGTAAATTTGATGCAGGACACACCGGGCCTTGTAAAGTCATTTCCCTATGTGTCACTTACTTGGACGAGCATTAGAGTTGTTCATCTTTGGCTACGATACCAGTCGCTTGCAGTCCTACAATTCAACACAGTAAGAGTTTTGAAATGGATTTCCTTACAACCCTGACTTAAGTAAAAACTTCAATTAACTGAAAATAATCTGATTTTTAAACACCGCTAGGTAAATCTCAAGCGCGCTCGTATCCTAGTAGAATCTCATGTTTTGCACGCCGTTGTACCAGGTAAGAATGTTTTCTCCCTTTAACGAGCTCATTATTTAACAAGTAAGACCTATTTTGCTCTCTTTACAGGATGTGTTGACTGCAACAAGCGAGAAAACATTTTGTTGTGGCAGAGATTCATGAAACCTCGGATCATCTTTGGTGCGTCTCTTGAGGAATTATCTGGTCTGGAGAAATCCGTTTCTAAGGTAATCTTTTTCACTGTATCCTTATGTACTTCCGAGTGATTCTTCTAATTGTAAGTCCAAGTTCTTGAAAGCTTGATTTTTTCAGGTCAAGGCACTCCTTAAGATGTATACAAAGGAGAGATACATTCTCACGTTGAACAAGGATACTGAGTTTGCTGTATCCTTTAAGGTATGTAGCCTTTACTTCTATAATTTCTCGTCTGAAACACGTTACTTTACATCAATTCTGCGTTTCTTTTTGCTCTTTCTCCATAAAGTATATAATGAGTCTGTGGTCTAAAACGAATTTACGAATTCTTTGTTGCCTTTATGTCATGAATGTTACTAAAACTAATGATGCAGGTGAATGCAACGAGCCGAGACGTGTTGCGATGTCTTTGGCAAGTATATTGGTTAAAGGAGAATATGGAAGAATGCTTAAAAGACAAGGATAGTGAGTTTTACTGGTTGAAGCAAGGCTTGTCGGAAATGGACAACAAGTTTGATGATTTCTTGTTCCAGTTGGATACTGCTGGATGGAATTTACGTGAATCTAACTTGAAAATCCCCAACAGCATCCTTCTCGACCACGAATCTATTCCTCTATGACTTTCCATTGACTGATTTCTTCAGACGCATCACGCAATCTCATGAACAGAAAAAAACTGAGGCTTATAGGACCAAACCCTGCCAATTTGAATATGGAGTAATTTAGTAATATCTTAGGCATATAGGTGATTAAAATATAAATATCATTGTTTGGTACAGCTAATATAGTTAGGAAATATCAGGCTGTTTGTATGGTTTTGTATGGACCTGATCCATATAAAATTTAAGAGACAATTATCTTATAAGTCAAGTGTGAATAATGAGACAAATGGTAGAAGTTTTTTTAGGCCAGTGACTGTGATTATGTCTCTTTTGTTTGTATTTGAATCGTCACTATTATTCTTCTGCTTGCGCCTATTTTAGAATAGAGAAGCGACCTTGCGGAATTAAAAACAAAAACACAACGACAAATTTAAAATTTGTTTTGTATATTATAAATATAATAGAACCAAAATATGCTTCTCTCAGCTATTAATATTAGGTATCAAATTGTGGCCTATTTCTTTATATTATATTGTAGAATTATTATAATCGACGGACTCAATTTGCAGTCTAGAATTAGTGATCTAAATCAGTATACAGCAATCTAAAAGTGAAATTGCTATAATTATAAAAAGAGAAAAGTTAAGTATCTTTATGTTTATATCTTTCATTACATTATTGATGTGTCATTATCACCTATTAATTAACTTCCGGTATAATGATAAGCAATCATATCTGTATGTATATCACAAAACATACTAGTATTTTTTTTATTTAATTTTATTCTTTAGCCCTCATTTATCCATATTAATTCATTGTAAAAAAACACACGTCGGTCACATACGTATCCTAAAACTAAAATTAATGAGCAGATTTGTAATTACGTGGCGTTTGGAGATCCAAGCAAGCAAATTCTTAAATTCCATAATAATAGCTACAAGAAAAATTGCTCTTAGACGATGATTCAGATAATGATTTAACATCAAATTTTAATTTTTTTTTATTATATTGTGGTACTTTAAAAAATTTTTAGAAATGATTTTAAAATATGGATCGTACTAAATTCGATCACAAAAAAAATAAAACAAACGAGTCAGTAATAGTAATGGGGTCCAATGTTAGCGTATTGAAAAGAAGACACGTCAAAGCAAGTGTTTGGACCTACAAAAAACACAAACGAACAGAGCCACGTGTCGTGGGTTCGAGTGAATTCGAACACATGTCGGCCATAAATTTCACTGAGCCTCGATCTCACCACGACCTAGCTCTTAGTAGGCTCACACCGCCGCCTATAGAACGGACACACGTCCCTCACTCAATAATTTTGATTAATATTAAATAAATAATATTATCCTTTATTTTGTTTAGTGGAGCCATAAGCGAGGGCTTTATGGTAATTTTGTATAACTCACACACACGAAGTAGGAGAACTGTTTGCGTTCCTTCTTGAAGCTTTAGACGCTCCCTTTCTATATTGACATTACGTGTGCTCTACGCGAATATCTAGCAATATCTTTCTCTTTCTTCTTCCTCTCGCTATCTCTGATTCAGTAAGCTAAAATCCTCCATGGAAATGGGAGAGAGAAGTTTTTTGAGTTGTTAGGGTTTGCGATTTTCTAGGCTTGTCGTTGAAAAACAAAGGATTAGGGTTTTAGGGATAGGTTTTGTGTTCTCTCTCACTCACAACGAAGCTTTGGTTTTATTTTCGTTGAATCGTTGGTTCTCTGAAAATGCGAAAATCGTTCAAGGATTCTCTCAAGGCTCTTGAAGCTGATATCCAGTTCGCCAATACTCTGTAAATCCCTCTCTCGTTCTCTGGTTAATTAATATATGCATGTTTTTGATGTTTTGGTGGAATTTGATCGTGGTCTTAGTCGAGAGTGGTTAATCGCTTCGGAATTTTGTTTGATGTTTGTGATTCAAACGATTTATAGAGCTGCTATTTCGGTTTACACGTTGCTTGAGTCACTGATTTTTGTCCCTTTCGATTCAATAGATCAGATTATTTACACAATTTGTGAGTTTTATTCTAAGTTTCGAGACAATTTTCAGTAATGATACCTTTGAATCTGAATCTCTGTTGTCTACTGAGTCTCTTTGATGATGTCAGAATAAATTAAGACTTTGCGTTTACGCGAGCTCATAAATTCCATTTAAATACCTTTGCAAGTCTTAGACGCTACCACTTTTGGTCAGATCACTGAAATCTGTAGTGATTGTCAATTCCTTTTCCTTTAAGTCATATGTTCTGATTTTATCCTAAGTTGACTTGGTATGCTGGAGTAAGCTACAAAGCAACATGTTAAGAATCTCCAGAGGAGTATAAAAAATTATTGATACTAAAGAAAAGAAAATATGGAATCTTTGCTTGAAGGGCATCTGAGTATCCAGAGGAGTATGATGGTGGCTACGTTCAGATGAGATTATCTTATAGCCCTGCGGCTCATCTCTTTCTGTTCCTTCTTCAGTGGACAGATTGCCATTTTGCAGGCGCTTTGGGATTGCTTAGGATCCTTATATTTAAGGTGGATTTTACTTAAAACCTGATCTTGCCTCTTAATATCTATTATTGGATATTGGTTCTCTGTTCTCATCTGCCTAATATGTGATTCTCTCTTCTTTTGATAGGCATATGTTGATGGAAAGACCACAATGTCGCTACATGAACGCAAAGCTAGTATCAAAGAGTTCTATGGTAATCAATTGACATGTGTAGGACTGATTTAAGTAGATTGTCAATCACTTGTTGTCTCTTAATCTAAACATATTAGGTATGACCAGCTGATATGCTCTTCTGACTAGCAATGGATGTTGTTGGTTTGTTGGTGCAGATGTGTTGTTTCCATCACTATTGCAACTTCACGGAGGGATAACTGATGTAGAAGAAAGGAAACAGAAGAAGATATGCGACAAAAGATACAGGAAAAGGGACAGAGCAGATAAAGGAAAGATGTCAGAGATCGATTTGGAGAGGGAAGAAGAATGTGGAATTTGCTTGGAGATTCGAAATAAAGTTGTTCTTCCTACTTGCAATCATTCAATGTGCATTAACTGCTACAGAAACTGGTATCAAACCTTTTACCTAATTTGGTCACTTTCAGTGTCTTCACCACTCATCAATCCTTTTCTTAAGTTGTAGAATCTGTTGTTTGAAACAGGCGTACACGGTCACAGTCGTGCCCGTTTTGTCGAGGCAGCTTGAAAAGAGTGAATTCTGGTGATCTATGGATTTACACTTCGAGCAATGAGATTGCAGGTTTACCAGCGATTTACAAGGAGAATCTGAAGAGGTTGTTGATTTACATTGACAAGTTGCCTCTCGTTGCTTCTGATACAACGCTTGTCCCTTATGCTTCACTTTCTAGGTGAACATTCTCTTAAGCTCTGTTTCTTTTTCTTTCTATTCCTTTGTTACGCACATAGCAATTTCCATCAACATTCATGTCTTGGTACCCATCCACTTTGTATATTTACATTTACATGTTTCCTCTTTATGGTTTTAGTTGAAATTTTTTATTCTGAAATCTACAGTCTCTGTTTGGATTTGTATATAAAACATTTGGTTATCAATATTTATATATATCAGGACCCAAAATTTGATTATCCTTCATACAAATCTGCTGATTAAAGGGTGTGTACTTAATCACACTGTTAACTCTGTGACTTCTCTATCCAGTTGTTTGATGGGTTTTTAGCACAATAATTTGATTTAATCTTCATCTGAGGCAATCTAACTAAACATAAGATCATATCATAATTCACACGTGGCTTTGTTTAATTCGATAAGAACTTATATCCCCCAATAAGGTTATAGCTCATCTAGATTCTTGCCACTAGAGAAACTGACCAGATTACGGATAAGGTTAATAGTGTTTATCCACCGTTAGATGGATTTGTCAATCAATCCAACGGTTGAGATCGTCTTACGAAGATCGCGCAACTCAAAAAGACAAGTCATATTCTCTGCAACTATCTATAATCGTGGATCAAGTAACTGGAGTAGAGACTGTCTTCTGAAATCACAAAACATAATCCTTAGTGTTGTAACAAATCGCCACCGGAGATGGCCGCCACTTCCACCGCTGCTGCAGCTGCTTCTTCCATCATGGGTACTCGGGTAGCTCCCGGTATCAATTCCGGTTCGGGTAGGTTCACGGCCCGGTTTAGTTTCGGAAAGAAGAAGGCAGCTCCCAAAAAGAGTGCACCCAAGACGGTGACTACAGACCGGCCTCTTTGGTACCCAGGCGCCATATCTCCAGAGTGGCTTGATGGTTCGTTGGTTGGAGATTACGGTTTTGATCCCTTTGGTTTAGCTAAACCGGCCGAGTATCTCCAATTCGATATTGATTCACTTGACCAGAACCTGGCTAAGAACTTAGCCGGAGACATTATCGGTACCCGTACAGAAGCAGCAGACCCCAAATCCACGCCGTTTCAGCCATACAGTGAGGTCTTCGGTATCCAGAGATTCAGGGAATGTGAGCTTATTCACGGACGGTGGGCCATGCTCGCCACTCTCGGTGCTCTCTCCGTCGAATGGCTCACCGGCGTCACTTGGCAAGACGCCGGAAAGGTAAGTCCAAATTCTCAGCCACCGGAACTTAGGGATTCGAATGAGTTATCTTATACATATATCATTCAGAAGTAGATTTGAAATGTGAATTGTAATTGAATCAGGTGGAGCTTGTAGATGGATCGTCTTACTTGGGACAGCCATTACCATTCTCGATCTCAACATTGATATGGATCGAAGTATTAGTGGTTGGCTACATTGAATTCCAGCGTAACGCAGAGCTAGACTCTGAGAAGCGTTTGTACCCGGGAGGCAAATTCTTCGACCCACTAGGCTTAGCAGCTGATCCAGAGAAGAAGGCTCAACTTCAATTAGCTGAGATCAAGCACGCACGTCTTGCGATGGTTGCGTTCTTAGGATTCGCAGTTCAAGCGGCTGCAACCGGTAAAGGTCCACTCAACAATTGGGCTACTCATCTCAGTGATCCACTCCACACCACCATCATCGATACCTTCTCCTCTTGAAATCATATATTCTCCATTATCATAATCTGTATCTTCTATTTGTAACTTTCGTTTGATGGACAGAGCTATATGAGACTGAATCTAAGTTGGTTGGTCTATTTACTTGTTGAGCCCATAACATTATATTGGCCCAAAATAATTTGACTATATATAACAACAGATTGGCCCAACATATAGACACAGAGGCTCAAAAGCAGATCATCTTTTTTTTCTTTATTTATTTGGGATACGAGTACGACCGTAAGTTGTCAACCGCGTGAGGTTTAGACTTTGGATGAACATGGAGACTTGTCTTGTGAAGTCTCCTTATCCCCGTCACTGTTACGTAATTTGGTGGGACGTTGAATTATTATTATTCATTATTTGTTTTCAATTTTGACACATCCATCATTCAGGTTCAATTATTAAGTCGTCTGGACCAAAGAAAATAAAAATACAACAAATTGATTTAAAATAATAAGTCTATATATATCGGATATAATGAATTCAACGATCAAAATGGAAATGCCCAAACCACACAAATTAACAAAAGTGGGACCATATGGAAAACATGAAGTAATATTAAATTTTGTTAATAGCTAATGTATAATGAAGTCACAATATAGTATATATGTATAGCTTTTACTTAACTGTCACATTCATTTATAAAAGTTAGCTATAGACATTCCAACAAATCTATATTATATGTTAAACATTAGAAAATGTTATCTTGTATTGTCCAACATCTATATTAGTCATTCGACGCTAAATTGAATACCAGAAAAGAACTTGTGGCACGAATATATATATTTGTATTGACTAAAACTATACATAATATTCAAACATGGAGAATATTTTTGAGTGCAATAATTACCGTTAGACATGCAGTTTGTCAAACGAGCCGTTATAAATATTATTTACCAAATATACCCTCCGTTACAAAGTGATTCCGAACAACAAAAAAAACAGAGTGAATTTGAACTACCTAGCACTGATAACAGAATTCGAAGAAATCTTCGAGATTGAGAAAGATGCGACTGAGCTCGAAGCTGTATCAGATGAAATACATCCTTCTAACTTAGATCCTAAATCGCTTCTCGATGAATCTGAGTATCCCCAATGCTCATCTATTTCAGGAACTTCTTCGTCTCCATTCAAATACCTAAGCACCATTTTCATCGACGGTCGAGACGCTGGTCTTTGATGGCAGCAAAGTAATCCTACGGTGAGAGCAAGCTTTGCCTCTCCACCGTTGTAGCCAGCTCCGAGTCTCGGATCCACCGCACGGAGACTCTCACCGTTCGCGTGCAATTCATTAATCCAATCGGCCAAGAAGAAGGTCCCAGAGTCCGTCGGTCTTCTCCCGGAGACGATCTCTAACAGCAAAACTCCATACGCGAAAACATCAGATGCAGACGATGATTTCCCGTTGCGAGCTAGCTCCGGCGCCAAATATCCGATCGTACCGACTATCACGGTTGTATTCGATTGTGATCCGCGTTCGTAGAGTCTCGCGAGTCCGAAATCTCCCAATCTAGGGTTCATGTTATCGTCAATCAAAACATTGCTAGGTTTTACATCTCTGTGAATCACAATCTTCTCCCATTCTTCGTGGAGATACAACAAACCAGACGCAATTCCTTTCGCGATCTGAAAACGCGCGTTCCAAGCCAAAATCGCGCCGCTTCGTCTTGGTACACTGTAGAGCAACGAGTCCAAGCTTCCGTTGGGGATATAATCGTAAATCAACAAGAGATCGTTTTTGTGTTTGCACCATCCTTGCAAATTCACCAGATTCTTATGCCTTAAACGTCCCAAGCTTTCTATCTCTGCGATAAATTCTCGAACACCTTGCATACTATTTGGAGTTATCTTCTTCACTGCGATTTGTTCAGAGGTAGATGATAAGACATTTCCTCTGTAAACTGTTCCGAATCCTCCAGTTCCGATAATCCTGTTTTCCTTGAATCCATCAGTAGCATCGTAGAGTTCTTTGTATCGGAATCTGTGAGGATGGTCAATTTCCCAATCTTCGAGAATCTCTCCTTGTTGTAATCGCTTCTTATATATGCGAAAGAAGAAGAGTAGCACAAGCAAGATCACTGTTACGCCCGATAGAGCTAAGATCAGAGCAAGGACCTGCGGATCGTAACCGTTCTTCTTCGCCGTATTCGGAGGCGGAGGAGGAAGATCCGAGAGGTTGAGCGTCTCTGCAACCGGACGATCGCCGCCGCTGGAAAAACTCCAACCCATAATATAATGAGCACTTGACTCTCTCCCCGTCGCTGCTGTGAATCCGACATACATTTCTTCTTGCACGATCTCCAACAACCCCGGAACCTCTATCGAGATTAAAGGAATTACGGGTGGAGACTTTAAACTCGCCGGATAAACTGTGAAATTCAGAGTTTGGGTGGTTCCATTGTAATCCAAGAGTGCTCGGATCGGCTCGCCACTCTGAAGCTGGAAATCCTCTTGTCGGTTACCACCTTCGCTATCGTAATACCCGACCGCTTCTTGAACATCCGATGTGAGACTATTGAAATTCAGACCGATATGATTGCCTATTCTAGCAGTACCGTCTTTGAATCCTTGTACCGTGTCGAATTCCACTGCAAAAACGTGATTGCTGCTGAGGTTATCGTTTCTTTCGTTGAGAAGCCCCAAGTATTGTCCGGCTTCTGCATCTGTACGGTTTGGGGTTGGAGATAGTGTGAAGGTGAAACCAAAACCTCCGTTGCTTGAGCTTGAAGGAATGATCACAAATACGAAAGAAGTGCTAAAGGAACGAACCGTGGCATTTGTGGAACTTGTATTAGTCTCCAACAATTTTACCGGGTTCTGGTAAAAAGCTGTACCGATAACATCTGTGTTTCGGTCAGTGAGCCTCAATAGTCCCTCAGGTTTGATCGTCGCAGCTCCTGTTGTTCGTATATCCGTTTCGTTACCTCTAAAACCTCGGAAAGTAAACTTTGTCGTTGGAGTCTGCGTTGTTGTCTGCGCTCGAGCCGGGATGGTCAAGAGCAAGAAGAAGATCATGAGTTTGATTAGCTGTATTATTGCAGCATCCATAAATGAACGGTGCTTAGAACACAAAGAATAAAGCAAACGCATTTTGAAGAAGATATAAGAAGTGATACTTCTCCAAGGTTTAGGGACTAGAGATGCTCTTATAAGGAGACTGAATAAACAGAAAGTATTTCTATGTTGAAATTACGTGTTTTTCCTCTTCGCTAATCGGTTCACATTATCGAATATTGGAACTTCATTAATCTTTAACTCTTGTAAATTTCATATTGACGAAAGGCTTTCATTGTCATAAGAAATATCTTTTATTCAAATAAGAAAGAAATTTTCAATATTTTGAAGTTGTGGCTTAGGACAAAAGACGGCCATTTATCTTTTCCTTTAGTTAGAAGAAAACAATATTTTTGATTTATGTTGATTTAAAATCTATTTATAAACTTGTGTTATTGTTATTTTTTGGGTCAATATAGACAAAAACAACAATACATTAGCCAATTTCCCAAACCTTAAACCCCTAACAATATTATGTGGAGCGAATTCGGATAAAAAAAGATAAAATCACTTAATAACTTGACAAAAAAATTTTGCCGAAAACTTATTAAATTTTGCCAAAATTTTTTTGTATTTGTTGGGTTAAAAATGGAAAAGTTGAAACTTTTTCTCAATGAAAATACATATTAAGATATTTATAAATTTCAAAGTATAGAAACAAATTATCAAAATTTAAAGTTTTCTTTAATGTTGGAAATAAAACTATTTGTTCTTAAAAGTCCTACGCATGGATGTCTTTGACAAAGTCCACATCTAGATTGAACTTGCAAATATTTTATATTAATTGGATGACAAGAAAAACAAAAATAAATTGACTTCTGACTTGGAATTGTGTAAGTTAAATTCTTAATGATTAAATATTAATCCAGGTTATTAGATGAGTTGCGAACTTATAAGACTGCAGTAAGTTTTCTTCCCTTCATACAACATTCTTACAATGATTAGAATTTAGTAATATCTAATGATTTACTTAGTATCTTTTTACCTAAACTTTTACAGTCCACGCCTCCTCGTGATTACATGATTACCACATATAACCATTTATTACGAGTTCTTATCTTATAGTGTATGCAAATATCAACCTTGGTTTCATTGGTCAAATAGATCCTTGTCAGTTTGACTTTGTAAATGTTGTCCTACTTTCAATATTTCCCTTTTGAGTTTTGATTAACTCGTGACCTTTTTATAATGTACTATTGAATTATAGAAGATCACGTCATGCAGTCGCGTGAGATTGAACGAAACCATTTTTTTTAGGTCTTCTCAAGGAAAGTTGTTCAAGTGAATGATCTCCTCAGCAATCCAATCTAACCACAAGACATAATGAGAGTCTCTGGTTCCTTTGGAGTCTTCAAACTTGCTCTTTTGGGCTACAAAAGGCCAAGGGTCTTCTTGGGGTTGAATTGGCCCATTCTCCTTGATTCCTCTAGCAACCTAATAAGCATCTTGGATTGATTGGTATCTCATGGGTCGTGGTCTAAACCGGTTTGGCCTTGGGTGGTCGCCAAAGTCAGTTTATCGGCTAAACCGGGTCCAAATTGGAAGGATTGGCCTCGGTGATCTTCAGGACTTTTAGGCTGGTTTCCAGGTGGTCTAGAGTCTCCTGGAAGTCTTCTTGATGATCCAAATGGTTGGCTTGGTCGCCGATGAGTTCCATTTGAGAGGGTCTTGGGGCCATGTCTCTTATGACTGAATCTTGGATTTTCTCCACGTACAGGTTGACTTGGTGTCGAGTGGCCTTGGTTGACCTTGTGATTGGCCGGTCTGGCCGCGCACCTCCCTTGATGGTTCTCCTAGCGATTGGATGTCCTCATCACTACTAAATTTTCTTGTATTTTCCAGAAAAAGTTCTCTACTACTATGCAACTTTAGACTCCCACTAAGTCGGAAATACCACATCTTTAGATTTCTGGCATTGGTTTGGTCTATCAAGGTTTTGAGAGTGCAAGTAGCCATTAATACAATTTAAATAGAAAATATTGTAATCATGCAACCATAGGCTGTTTGGATTCAAGACCTTACTTTTTTTACTCTAATCTTCCAACACATCATCTCTCTTCCATCTAATATTATAATATTTATTTAATTTTATATTTGATTTTAAATTATGCTTTCATTGCCATGTTTATCTCTACTTGAATCTTTTCGACACCATTTAATTCATGTCATCATTTACCAAGTTTTCAACTCACCATTGTAGGTATTCAACGGTTGAATAATTTTATTCAATACCTCATTGTAAGGAATCTTACTTTTTTTTGAACAATATAACACTCAAATAATAGATTAGCCAAAAAACTGAATATAACCATTTGCACATTATAGTATAGAAAAATGTCAACGCAATTTTTTTTTTAAAAAAGAAATGTGAACTAAGTTTATAAAATTAAACAAAACAGATTTGATATTTTGAAATCTAAAGGAAAAGAGTAAGAGTTCAGAAAATATGATAAAAGATTTAAAGGTGCAGAAAAAACACAAAAATTGAATGTTATATTCGCAAAATAGGTTTATGTAGAGCAAAACGAAATTATCATATGTACAGTACTAACATTTTCTTTGTCACTCGTACAATTTTAACATATAATCTAAAAATAAGACATAAACTTGCATTTTTGTTGAAAAACGATCACATAATATTGTACGGAAAGAAAATCAGTTGACCAAAATATAAAATATATGGATGTAACACAAACCAAAAACATCAAAAAAGATGAAAACAATTATCATATAACAAAATGATACATAAAATGAACATGTCAATCAATAAACAAATACTAATAAATGTAAAATAAACACATAAACATATCATATATAGATATAATCAAATAACAAATTAATCAAAATTCTAGTATACAATACATGATATCATATATATATGTATATAAGAATATAACATATAAAGATTACGTGTAAATATAAATAATTATTAATTCATTATCTTATTTTTTCAAAAACAATATTTCGTGCATAGCACGAATAATCATCTAATTACGAGTTAATATTCTATGAAGTTTCTGGAAAAGAGCGACTATAATAAAGACTCTTTCCCTGACAACCCATGTCGGCAAAAGAAACGTTAATTTCTATATAATCTCTGCTCTAATTTTACTAGTTATATGTTTATTTTTCTTTATTTTAATATTCATTTGGAGGATAGTTGCCTCTTCATTGATAAGGTTCGTGCGATTTTTACTAAACATAAAGTTTTCTTTTCATCCAAAACTTGAATTTTCTTACACATGTTTAACAATTTTTGTGAAGGAATATTTTTTCATTATTGATCCTTTTATATATAAAACTTCCAAAAAAATTCAAATGATTCCACTATCTCATGTCAGTATTTAACAGACACTTTTTTTTTCTAAATTAATTTTTTTTAATCAAAGGCAAATTCTTGAGTCCTTTTATGACATTTATTTTTTGTTTTGTAGAACTGTCTTCTTTGATAAAGTAGGTGTCAGTGTTGCTAATGTTATTGCTGGAGACATCAAAAAGGATTGGGATGTTACCATATACTTTAATTCGTTTGAAGATTTGAAGAAGGCATATTATCTCAACGGGCAACTTTTAGACAAAACTAAAATTTTTTTATCAAAGGTAAATAGCAGATAATTTTTATAAGCTAGGATTTTATTTAATTAAGAACGTTTCTGATTTCTGGTTGCAAATTAAGAGTATTTCAGATTAATAGCTTGGAGACTCTTCCAATTGATCAATATGATGTGGCTGAGAAAAAATTAAAGGAGAAGTTTGAACGGCATGAAGAAATTCTGAAAATATTTCTACCTAGAGACGAAAATATTGATCTTTTAAGAGATTAACTGTTTTTGGTCAAAAGTTTATAATATTTCTTTTTTATATAATTAATTTCAACTTATTTTCTTTTGTTACTAAGTTTGCTTGGGTGTATATTAACTTACTAAAACTATAAGCCTCTTCTACTATAATTGAAGTTGTCACGGAAAGCGAAATTTTTGTTGTGTAATGTATTAGGCCAACTAGTGTTCTCGAGACCTAATTCTAATATGTTATTTTTTCTGAAGTCGAAATACTCAAACTGTTTATTTTGTTGAGATTTTTCAAACTAAAATAGTTTATTTGTTTGTAATCTTCAATCGGACTTCTCCTGGTGCTGACGAGTGTCAGTACTGACTAGATTTAATGGTTGTTATGGGATTTATACTTTGAAAAAAGTTTTAATAACTTTATACTCATAGAAAGTAATGAAGATTTTGAAAATTTTATATATATTTTCAGAGTTTTAAAGATTATTTAGAGACTTTCACAAAGTAATTAGCAGATTTCAAATGAGTTTTGCCCGAAAATTCCACCTTTTTTTTTTTTGCCGATTTTTAGTTAATTTTTAATATTCTACATATTCTTATATTCATATATATATTTTTCATATACAAAAATTTTTCAAAATGTTATACTATATCTTTTTTATATATATTTTATATATTCTATGAATTGTATTTAACAAAGCTCATAAATTTTACTAATATTTTTTTCTCAAAACTTAAAAGCGTAATTATCTTAAATAAAAGTATGTCAATTTTATTACAAAATATTTTACTAAATGTTTTCTATTATTCTTATTATTTATTATCTTCAGATTCATTATTTTTTTGTCTTTCTATTTTCTTAAAGAATAATTATATATATACTTTTAATCATTGTGAATGATTTTGAGAATACCTAATCAAGATACAATACTTTTGAAGATTCTATTTTGTAAAAGAATAGGTAAAGAATCAATAAACCAATAAACAATATTTGAATTTAGTGACAATATGAGACTTTTTCAGAAAGTTTGAATAACACAAAACTTTTATAGAATTTACAAAATCATGAATCCAATAAACATTTAAATCTTTATAACTCTATGTAAATACATAAACCAATAACACTCTGTTAGTGTTAAGCGCAATTCAATACCATTTAGTTTTGTAAAACTTTGTTCTGCCCTTTGGGCCAATTTTAATAAAATTGGTTTACAGACAAAAAAAAAAAAATAATAAATAAGGGAATGTAACATCAACATATATCATCACGGTTTTGTATTATTGTGTTTATCATCGTCTGTACCATGGTGATGCTTTTGTACTACCTATTCGTTCGTCAAGTTTGAGATACTAGGTTTAACATGAAGAAAAAAGAAGAGCACTCACGAGCTTGTATTGGACACTAAATCATAAGAAAACTTCTACTTATTTAAAAAGAAATCATAGCAAATCACTAATTCACAGTTTTTCAAAATGCACCTCAAAATCACCTAAAATCAATTAAATCCATTAACCGATCACCTAACGCACTTGAACATTACCTTTAATCTTTCAGATAAAAAATCGTATTCAAGAATTTCAACAAAGCCAATGAACCTATTCAAAATTCATTAATAAGAGTTACAACAGACAATTTCTCATCATCTACTCTACGTTTTTACCAATACCGCAATAAAGTAGTTCACAAAGTAGACATAATCAAATTTAAGCATAATAATAATAGGACTAGTCGTTTTACTAGTTTTCTTATAACACATAAAACATTAATAATAAGACAATAAAAATAAGATGGCCAGAAACTTTTATCTTAGGAAGAGTCTTCGTATTCACTGCACATATTCATGAATTAGGGAAAAAGTTGTCAAGAAACAAGAATCAATAAGCAAGTGAATGTTTATGTATTTTAGGGGGCTTACCTGTCGAGAATGCCGCAAATAGGAGTATTATTACAACGTTCACAACCATGAAAGTTGGTGTAGCCATAGGTTTCTCCTTTTTTTGAAGCCATCGTCACCAGAAGCTGCCTTCCTTCCAAGGAACGTCCATTGAATTCCAACGCCTTATCAATGATTTCTTTTGCCTTCTCAATGGCGTCAAATTCAAAATCAATGAAAGCAAATCTGTAGTTAAAAATAAATAAAAAAGGGTCAGTCGATATTCAAGATTTACATTTATTGTCACAAAAAAAATATTAGAGGAAGAAGAAGTCACAAACCCTAAGGGAAGAGCGGTTTTACACTCTATCGGAACATATACCCTTGCGATCTTTCCACATTTACCGAAAACACCACTCAAGATTCTCTTGATTTCATTCCTAGGACGCAAATTTTCAAATCCCTTAACGAAAATGGTGTCATTATCATTTCCCTCCGCTTCTTCACAATCAAAACAACAAGTAACCATCTCATCATCATATTCTTTCTCTTGGGTATCACCGTTCTCCTCCTATGGACAAAAAGACGATTTCTTTAGAATTATTAAACAGCTCTAACTAAATTGTAATGTATCCTACAAATCAAATACACAGCTACAAACAAACAAAGAGAGCCCTACCAAACCCCAATACAATATATATTACCTTCAACGGAACCAGCTCAAGTAGATCGGGTTTGTAGAGTTTCTTGTAATTTTTTTATAGTTGTGGTTAGTTCTTTGATAGCTTTCGTCAATTCTTTGGTTTCCTGCCATTGGAATACAAGTAATAATGATTAATAAAACCAGCAAAAACAAATCAAACTCGTTACTTGAGATACTTGAGAAAATCAAAGAAAAAAAGAAAGTATATTAATGTAAAACAATGAAACATCATACTAGTTAAAGATAAAGTCAATGCCATTTAGCACACAACTTCCCCATAATCTAACCTCAGATTTTATCTCTTGCTCCTTCAGATTTATGTTACTTCCCGAACAAGGTTCCAACACACTCTTACCTAGGAGAAAGACAAAAAAAAAAAGGTTACAAGACATTTGATCTCAAACCAAAAAGAAAACTATCAATTGATGACTATTTTCTTCTAGGCCATATCATCATATTGATTTCAAAATCGGGCCCCTAAACAAAAAAGCCAAAGGACACTATTATCTAATGTGCTTGACAGGAGGTTCGAACCATTGCTTACAAATCTAAATTATATAATTTAACCGGGGTCAGTTGGTCGCCAAGGTGGTGTCTTAACCACTTTGTATTCTAATTTCGTAAGCAAAAATTCTTACCAGTCTTTAAGGACTTGGAAGAAGAAGCATGTTCTGTCTCAACCTGAAATCCAAACAAAATAAAGGGAAAATTCATTAATAGAGAAAAAAATAAATGAGGAAGGAAAAAAAGACCATTACGGATTACATGGGATTTCTTCGGCTTCTTTCTGTTAGCATAATCCTGAATCCAATGGTAACGACAAATAAGAAGGGGATCAAGACTGATAAAAGAACAACAACGCTAAAAAGAAATAGATTACATCACTTGCAGAGGAGGATTTCTTGTTCTTCTTGCCCATCGATGGCTAGGTTTACGAGACGACAAGTCGTGTGGCAAAAATCCTAAACTGCTTGTTATAACTAAAACCCGTCTTTTATTTACTGGGCCATGACTCTTTTATCTTATGCTTAGCAATATTATGAGGAGATCTTGCTGTTACTATAAAAACATATATAAAAAGGAAATAAAATATTGAATTTCTTACATTACAATATTGATATATTCTCTTTAGACTATAGCAATTGATATTATACAAAATTTGATATAATGACACTGTGTTTTTGTGCTCAAATAAACCAAAAAGAAACTTATTTTGAATATTTTCTATACATGTGATTTAAATATTGTGAAATATTGTCCCTTTAGAACAATTTTAGTATGATTGAACCATCTTGAAGACAAAGTAACAAAAAAAAAAAAAAAAAACCATCTNAAAAAAAAGAAAAAAAAAAAAAAAAAAAAAACCATCTTAAAGACATAAAGATATTGGGTTCATATGTTTGTCTTAGAATAGCAAACTTGGGGACTGTTATTTAGCTTCTCCACTGAACTATCGAACCTGCTTAGTGTCTCCATTGATTGGTTGAGAATCTTGCATGCTTCTGGCAACTGGTTACTTCCATAAGCATTGCATACATACATGACAAAATTCTGGTAATTCTGTTCAACAAAGACCCAAATATCAAAATCTTGGTTTCTCCTTTGATTTTGAACGTTACCAGTTTAATGTGTATGACTAACCTCTTCAAGTGGTTGGTTATTCACAACCACCCATGGCACAAATCTATGTGTTGGATAGAGTTCAGACGTTTCTTCAGCATACCTTTGTTCAAGCTACACAAAAATGTCATTTTTAATTGCTCATTTGTTTACTTTTTAAGTTTTGGCTTTATAAGTTAACTCTTGTACTTTTCCTCTTAGTAGGCTTTACCTTGTTTCCATATCCATTAATGTAACAATCAAGCGCAACTCTGCTCAATCCAACCATTTCAAAACAATCCTCCCATTTTTCAAGCTTGTTCTCCAATACTAGCCGTTCTGTACAGTAGATGTATCCAATATGCTTCAACTGCATGAGTAATATCAACAAGTCAAGCCTTTATGTGGAGATTCTATAT
The DNA here is from genome assembly GCA_900406405.1 of Lepidium africanum. Classification (NCBI taxonomy): domain Eukaryota; kingdom Viridiplantae; phylum Streptophyta; class Magnoliopsida; order Brassicales; family Brassicaceae; genus Lepidium; species Lepidium africanum. The sequence goes on along the minus strand of OVAX01000798.1, from coordinate 3,400 downwards.
AGTAGTATTAACTCTTTTATTACTGCATAGTTTGTACCGGTTTAGAGACTTACCACGTCAGGGTATGCATCTATTGCACAAGCATGTATTGTGTTAAGTGCACACTCAGCTTCACCATGCTGAAAACAAAGCATCACAAAGCCTTCTTCAAATTCTATGTTCTAATCTGTATGTACAATTAATGAAAGTTGGGCCAAGACAAGAAGAGTCTAAGACCTGGCAGAGAGTGGTGCCATCTGGTCTGATAACTGCATTGCCCCATGGAATGAGGTGGAGATCAATGGCTGAGATTAAGCCGGTTTCAAAGATCTTAGGCAAGTGGTTAACGATGAAATTCGCACAGTAAGGACATAGAGCTTCATAGTATAGACTGAGTGTGACTTTCTGGCATGTAGACAGAGATAAAAAGCAGAGAAAACTTATAATGCATGATTTGAGTAGCCTCTGATTTGATGCCATTGATGGAAAGAAGATGAAGATGAAGATTACAGAGAATTGTTTTGACTTTTGCTTTATTCTTCAGTCTCATTAAACAAGCAAAGCAAGACCCCAAAACATAAAAGCTATTTCAAAGATTAGTTGATGCCTTTATTGTCTTTCAAGGCACCTACGGCGTTCTGACGTTAAAACGTTCGATGCGGCATTGTTTTTGTTGAACATAGACGGCATGTAGTTCATTTTCTGTATTTCTAAACGGCGTGATGTTTATTAATTGCTGGGTTGGGTTGGGTCAGTCACTCATCCATCGTCTTCAACATATTCAACCCTGAACTTACCAATACTTCCTTCTATCTCAGTCTCAGAACACTTATCCAGTAGAACTTGAACCCTATTTTTTTTTTCTGGCTGGAGAACGATTGTGCTCTACAATGTCGTCGATGAACTTCAATCCATTCCAAAATTGGTTCGAGAAACCCCCGAACCCAGTCCCTACCATCAATTTCGTATCGCTTGCTGATTCCTTCTTTCCCAAGTCGCAGTCTCCGAAATTTTGNTCCCTTCCATCAATTTCGTATCGCTTGCTGATTCCTTCTTTCCCAAGTCGCAGTCTCCGAATTTTGCCTCGATTGGAGTATCTAAATTCTCCAAGAAGTCCACAAAACCCGAAACAGAGACCGACGAACCTGGACCGTACAAGCAAATGGCTGAGCAGTTTTTATGGGAGTGCGAGAACATACCGGATTACAGGCACGCTCCAGAAGTCGAAAAAATTCTCAGTGAAGATCCAGTGTTCGAGAAGAAGGAGAATCCGAGCACAGAAGAGATTGAAGCTGAGGAGAAATGGNAGCACAGAAGAGATTGAAGCTGAGGAGAAATGGTGGGAAAGATTTCGAGCGAGTCCTGTAGTTCAGTTTATGACTCGCGCCGAGGAGATTGCGGACGATTTGAACAAGGCGGAGCTCGACGATAACGACACACCTTATCGTAATGAAGACAAGGATTTCTGGCGAGCCGTACCTCGCGTGCCAGGCCTTGACGGGAGGCCGATGCCAAGGAAGGCGATAAAATCAAAGGAAGAGAGTGATGATAAGTTTTGGGATTTCATGAAACAGTTCCTCTTCGGGCTATGGGGTTTCCGACAACGCCCTTACCCACCGGGTCGACCCATAGACGTGGCTCAGGCTATTGGTTACAAACAGCTCGAGAAGCGTTATTATGACTGTGAGTGCTTTCATCCATATTCTGTGTTTATGAGTTAGGTCCGCAGGTGTTAATCCATGAGCCAACGGGTTGCTCTATACATTAAAGCTCGTTTTTCATAATGTTGTTGAATTGTATACTCATAGTTTCTTGTGTTTGCAGAGTTCATATGGTTCTGCATTTTAGTTTTAGCGCCTTTTGTAGTGTTGAACTTACAGAAATATGATGAAACGTATGCTTTTTGTTATTGTTTCCTTTGCGTTTAATCAGTAACCTTTTGTTTGCTCTCTGCGTATCGAGATTGTAGTCATCATGAAAATCGGTGGTTGGTGGTATAAAGACAGACTAGGCCGTTCCAGAGGTCCCTGTGAGCTTATAACCCTTAAGACGGCTTATGGAGCTGGAATAATTGACAGAGATACTTTCATTTGGAGCGAGGACTAGATGAATAGGAGCCTATTCACATGATTTACGGTTTGGAACCTGCAATTGCCACTTGGGAAGGTCTGTATATGAGAGAATTTGAGATCCCATAGAAATCTTTTTTGATTGAATAATTACAATTTTGCCTCGGTTTCCCAGGATTTTAGTTGTTACTTTTGTTAACTCGGATGTTTTTTTTTCAGTGAGGCTTGGAGCAGCGGCAACTGCTTTCCTACAGAAAAGTTGATTTTGGAAGTGTCTACTTCATTGAGAGACCTGCAGCTAATGTAACCACACAATCAAATTTTAGAAGCTTACTTGATTTGCTCGTTAATGACTGCCTCAGCAACGTCGGCATACCCCTGGCGAGCGAGGGAGACGTGATTGGAATGGCCAGATCGGCTTTCTTCACTTCCTCAAATGGCTGGAACACGACTCCGGTCATAGGCATATCGTTTGTGTCGACAGGAGCCGCCGCAACGACGAATCCCCTGGCTCCAGTATTCTTGGAGAATCCGAGAGAGACAGAACCGGTGTGAGGGACCAGTGGCTTGGGAGAGAAAGTGGGCAGAGTAGTGAAAGAGGAGAGTGCCCTTGATGTAGCCATTGCTGTAGTTGTAAGGGAAGGGAGTAGTATAGGGTTTGAGTAGCCTGAGATTGAGATTTGCTAGGTATGCTTTGCTGTGTGTGGTGTGATGATGAAGAGAAAGAAGAAGGGCTATAAATAAGAGAAACACCTAAAATCGAGTTTAGAAAATCTTACCACCCAGAGAAAATCGAGTTTAGAAAATCTTTCATGTCTTATCATTCGAGAACAAGACTCACCAAACGTTCAAAGTTCAGAAAACCCAAATGTTTTTCATAGTTTGCCTAGAATGCATACTTATTATAGAATACGGGTTGGCCATATGTAATCGATTTTTGTTATTGTTAGTTGTTTTATAAATATTATCGGATGAAATAAAAAGAAAAGTCTGTTAAAAAATGTCAACATAAACGGCAATTTTTATTATATATGTAGAGTCCACGCGTTACTATGCACGCACAGTAAAACCAAATGTTTTTCTATAAATACGAACGTTTCGTTTGTAATGTAACTTACACTTTCACAGACAGACATTACTCAATATCAGAAACATCTTTCTCTCTCTATTATTATCTTCTTTCTCTTCTATTTTCAACACGTTATCAGCACGATAAGCCCCGNTCTCTCTATTATTATCTTCTTTCTCTTCTATTTTCAACACGTTATCAGCACGATAAGCCCCGTACCGAAAAAAGGTAAAGTTTCAATATTGAAATTTTGATCTTTCCACTATGTGTCATATGGGGACTG
>OVAX01000797.1:29118-63895 GCA_900406405.1 Lepidium africanum | reverse complement strand
GAACGTTTCGTTCATAATGTACTTACACCTTCACCTTATAATACAGAGCAAATCTCTCTCTCTCTCTTATTATCTTCTTTCTCTTTTTAACAATAATAATATTATTAACCAAACCGATTATTGGGAGAGGTACTGGTTAAAAAAGAAGAGCAGACTCAGTTTGGGTCGGGACCAAAAGAACAACCAGAAGAAACATCACAAGTCCCAATTGTGAAGCTATCTTCTTTTCCATTTTTCTCTCTTGATCTCTCTCACTTATTTGATTATTTGTTTACTTTTGTAGAGTTTTAGGAAAAGATGTCTTTATTGATATATGAGATTACAATATATATAGTATAATAAGAATAACCTAAAACCCAAAGAAATAAGGAATAAGCTAATTTACATATTTATCCTAATATCCCATCTCAAGTTGGCGGTGAGATGTCTTGAATCCCCAACTTGGACAATAAGTAAGTAAACTCCGGTGTATGCAACGGTTTAGTAAGTAGATCAGTAGGATGGTCCTTTGTAGAAATGTGTTCGGTGCTAATTAGCTTAGAAGTAACAGCATCTCGGACAAAATGACAATCTCGCTCAATGTGCTTAGTACACTCATGAAAAACTGGATTAGCGGCTATGTGAATGGCTGATTTACTGAACGTAGACAATAACTCCTTCAGCCACTTCATTTCTTTTAAAACATAAGCCATAGACCTATATTTTGATTCAGCATTGAAACCATTTTCTGCTTCTTTGTTTTCCAAGAAACTGGAGAGTTGCCAAGTAATATAATGTAAGGTTGAATGAATGACGAGTAAATGGACAAGCACCCCAATCAGCATCACAATAAGCATTAAGATGAAGATTAGAATCTGAGCTAAGCAAGATACCCTTTCCAAGACAACCTTTGAGATATCGGACAACTTTCAAGGCAACATTCCAATGTTCTTCTAACGGTTTATTCATGAATTGAGATAGAATGTGTACCGTATAGGAGAGATCTGGTCGAGTAAAACTCAAGTAAATCAAACTTCCAACAAGTCGACGATATGCTTGAGGATCATGTATTGGAGGACCAAAAGCCGTAGAGAGCTTGTGATTAGGTTCGATTGGAATGGACGAGGGCTTGGTAGCTAGTAAACCGGTCTCCGTGATGATGTCAAGGGCATATTCCATTGGGAAAAAAAGAATCCTTCTGCATTGCGTGCGACCTCTATCCCTAAGAAGTACTTCAACTTGCCCAAATCTTTCATCTTAAGGCACTCACTACGATATTTCTTGAAACGTTGGAGAGTAGTCAAGTCGTTACAGGCAATTACAAAGTCATCGACATAAACCAGAATGTGAAGACTAATCTTGTCCCTTACGTAAGAGAAGTACGAGGTGTTAGCTACGCTTGGAACGAAACCGTATTAGACAAGAGCTTTGCTAAGTTTTGAGAACCAACATCTAGGTGCTTGCTTTAGCCTATATAAGGACTTCTTGAGTAAACACACACGAGTAGGATCAAAAATTTCATAACCAGGAGGATGCTTCACGTACACTTCTTCATCAAGATCACCGTTTAAGAATGCATTTTGCACATCTATTTGGTGTACCTCCCATTGTTTTGCAGCAACAACATTAAGCAGGATTCAAATTGTTGATGGTTTAGTAACGGGAGCAAAAATGTCTTTGTAATCAACACCTTCTTCTTGGTGATTTCCAAGAGAAACTAAGCGAGATTTATGATGAGAGATAGTACCATCAGAACTATATTTGATTTAATAGACCCATTTGCAACCAATGGTTTTCTTTCCCGGTGGTAAAGTAGTATCAATCCATGTGTTATTCTGTAGCAAAGAAGAGTGTTCATCATCCATAGAATCGCACCATACCTTATCCGCATTAGGATAATATATAAATTAGCTTCTTTGTAGTTTGCAAGCTCATGAGAAGATGTGAGTGCTGCCAAGAAAGTCTTATGACTAGGAGAATAAGACTCGTTAGAAACATGATTGCTTATTGGGTAAACAATGTTACCTTTGATCGTTGTTGAGGGAGTCGTGATGGAGGTGGAGAGAACGATAGAGGGTATAGTAGAGATTGTAGTAGAATTGATAACATAGTTCTTCAAGAGAACATATGGCTTTCATGTCTGATGACCTTTGCCCAAAATCTCGGGTATACCGGGAGATCTATCCGCAACAGGCATCACAACATCATCATTTGTTGTTGCTTACGGTGTAGATGGTGTGTCCATGATCGGTGTAGTCTCTTGAAGTTGTGGAGTAGGTGTCATATTAATGTTTGAAGGAGCCGAGGCAGTAGCAGGTGTTGTTGGCTTGGACACAGAAATCACGGGTCGAGGAGAAGTATTAACATCAACACACCAGTCTTCGGACATAGATAAGTTTGTGAGTGGGCCCCTATAAGTTGTAGAAGTAGTAGAAGCTAAACCTGGAAACACGTCCTCCACAAATATCACATCATGACTAGAGAAGAATTCATCTCGATCAATATCATAAAGATACCAATCCTTTGTTCCGCAAGGTTAGCCAAGAAAAAGACAACGTCGACTTCTATTACCAAACTTGTCTTTATCCCGTGAGCAACGATGTGCATAGCACAATGAACCAAAAACCCGCATAGAATCATAAGACGGTGGTACATCGTAAAGAAGTTCATAAGGTGTTTTACTATTAAGTATTGGAGTAGGTGTGCGATTGATGATATACGCCGCTGTAAGAATGTTTTCTCCCCAAAAATGAACCGGCAAATTAGCTTGAAAGAGACAAGAGCGAGCAACATTCAGTATATGTCAATGTTTACGCTCAACTCTCCCATTTTACTGAGGTGTATCAACACACGAAGTCTGATGCAGTATACCATTTTTACAAAAAAAAATTTTCAACACAAGAAACTCTGTTCCATTATCCGATCGAATTTGCTTAACTTGTTTCCCAAATTGGCGTAAGCTCATAGAACAAAAATTCCTAAGAATTTGAGCAACTTCTGATTTTTCCAGCATCAAGAACGTCCAAATCGCTCTAGAGTAATCATTAACAAGTGTTAGAAAATAAGCAGCATCGGATGTAGAGAGAGTATGATAGGGACCCCATACATCACAATGAATCAACTCAAAAGGCGTAGAAGCTTTATTAGAACTCTCTGGAAATACATTCCGAGTTTGTTTTGCTTTAAAACAAATATCACAAAAACTAGGATGTGTGGAATCAACATCTGATTTATTAATAAAACTCAACGAATCAATAACTTTGGAAAACGAAGACCAAGACGGTAATGCCACAAAACAGAGGGTGAAATCTTCACTGAAGCACTGATCTGACTTGCACGAGCAACCTTGATTCCCGTATAGTAGTAAACCCCCTCTCTCTTCACCAGCTCTAATCATGGTCCTTGTAAAATGGTTCTGCAAAATACACAATGTATCCGTGAATATAACAATACAACCGGTTTGTTTTAGAAGCTTATGGATAGAATTAAGTGTGCAGTCAAAATCTGGATAATAAAGCATGTCCTGAGGCGTGTAAGCTTTAACAAGCGACATGGTTCCTTGGTGAGTAGCATAAGAGGCACGACCATTCGGAAATTTGACAAGCGATGGAGAAATAGAAGTTAGATTTTGTAAAAGAACCTTATTTCCGGTCATATGATGAGAAGCACCAGTATCAAGTATAACATCCATAATTTTAGGATTACCAAACACTCGATAAGAAGAAACAGTTGTTTGCTGATTTTGAAGCAATCTAATCAAAGTAACAAGTTGATCCGAAATAGGCTGTGTAGTAGATGCATTAGCTAAACAAGACATGTTTGCTCGAGCACGACCATGATTACTTGATGAGGAAGTACGACCACGTCCACGACTAGTACCACGAGCTGCTTGTTGTTCAAGATACCAATCCGAAAACCCATGAAGCAAAAAGCATTCAAAAGTATCATGACCTTTTCGATTGCAATGGGTGCAAGAGTGATTAGGATCACGTGACTTTGTTGTCATAGCATTTGTACTAGGAACAACTTGAGAAGAAGAATTAGCGTGAACAGAGAAACGAAAAGCATCAACAACAAATTCCTTTGCACGAACAGAGTGTTGGTGTTGTTCATCTCGAATTACCCACGCATAAACTGAATTAAGATTTGGCAAATGCTCCTTGTTGATGATCTGTGATCGTATAGAATTAAAACGAGAATCATCAAGTCCAAAAAGGAATTTATGAACTTTAGCTTCTTCTCTTTCACGTTCAATAGCGGTGGCAGCACTGCAGGTACATGTCTCAGTTGTTTCGAGATCATGAAGTTCCTCCTATAGCTTAGAAAGTTGGCCGTAATACTCGAGAACAGGTTGTCCATTTTGGTTGCATTTGGTGATTAAATCTTCGACTAGATGACGACGAACACTATTTTTAACCCGAGAAACGCATCTTAATTTCTTCCCATAACTTGTAGGCATTGGGAACTTGAGAAACCGTGGAGCGTAAGGTAGGGTCTATACATGTCTTAACCATCCTGTAATCATAGAATTAGTAGTTGTCCATCGAGATAGGTCTGGTTCTGATATACTGTGTTTTATCGATTTTTAACCCTTTTTCCATTGTTTTATTGAGACAAAGTATGTGTTTTAGAGTCTTTTATTCTGTTTTAGAGTCTTTTCAGGTCATAGGTCACATTTGGAGAAGATGATCTATTTTGAGTGAAAACGAGCATATGGAGTTGAAGAACCCTGCACAAGCGTAAGAAGTTTGGCTTCCTTTGAAAAGCTTCCCACCGTTGGATCGATCTGAAACTTGGACACAGAATAGCCAAATGCGTTAGCTTTTATTTTGAGGTGGTTTGAGGGCAATCTGACAAGCGGTTAGGAAGATATGATGATTTTACCGAAGCTATGTCATTCTAGCCGAGAACAGACACGATTGAGCGATCAACTCCTTGATTGATCGATCAAGTATCCTAAGAAACTGCAGCTCGACCTGATGATCGACCTACTAAGATTATAATTGACCATTATACGTCTTGATTGATCAATCAACCCTTTGATCGATCGATCATCGATACTGCGAACAGAAAACCATATTTTCCTTATTTTGTACCAGATGCATTTTAGCCTATTTAAATTGGTGTCTGAGAACTTTTAGGTTATCCTATCATATTTTTTAGTTGCCACTCTTGTAACCTCTGAGAGAGAAGATCTCTATCCTCCACAACACCATTGGAGAAGATTTCTGAACCATAGTTCTATTTAATTCAGTTTATCATTATGTTTATCTATTATTCTTCTTTATTTGTTCTTTCTGATATGTTTGAGTAGTTTACCAATCAAGTTTAGGAATTTCTAGGGATTTAGGGATTCAATGAATTAGGAACAAATAGGGCTCGATGTTATGTGTTCTCCATCTAAGACTGAGTTTAACACTTTGGTTAGACTAGCCATCTAGTCTATGATCTTAGGTTGTTTAACTATACAAAAGCTTGTTAGATGCCTTAACTAGCTTAGATGAGAAATTAACTTTAACCACCGACTGTTAGGAGCATCAGGTTGATAGACATAGTAGTAGGCACAACGACAGTGGGTTTGCTAGAATTTTATGTCTAAGTCGAGAATTGGTTGAATGTGTGCCCTGAATAGTTTTCTGAATTGATTTCCTGTTTCCCGATGAATTCCTTATGCCTGATGCTTTTATTTATTGATTTTCATATTGTTTATTGCTTTGTTTCATTCCCACTTTTACTTGATTTATCTTAGCTTAAGTTTGGTTAAAGATTGATAGTGTAACCATTGGTCTTTGTGTATTTGATCCTTAAGTGCTACATCAATACGATACGCACGAGAGGTTAAATTGGTATAATTAACCTTGTATCACTTAGCCATCCTATAATCATAGAATTAGTAATTGTCCATCGAGATAGGTCTGGTTCTGTCATTGGCTTTGAATTGAACCATTAATAAAATCAATCTTTTGTTTGGCTTGAAGAGAAATCATGAGCTCTGTTGCCCATTCCGAGTAGTTGTTTTCTTTGAGAAGAACATGAGTAATTAAGGAGCCAGGATTATCCGAAGGATAAAGAATGTAAGGAGAAGGTAAGATAGAAGAAGTAGAAGAATCATCAACTTGAGAGTCCTGAGACATGATGTCGAAGAAAAAGTGAACGAATGAGTAGAAGATGACGGCAATAAAGACTTAGGGTTTTACTGTGATACCATGTAGAGCTTTGGGAAAATGTGCCTTTATTAATGTATGAGATTACATATCTATAGTAGAATAAAAATAACCTAAAACCCAAAAAGATAAGGAATAAACTAATTTACATATTTATCCTGATAATTTTAATTGTTTATACGAATCACCTATATTTATACTCCTAAATTCCTAATAAAATGAACAAAACAAATCATGAAGAACAAATCTACGAAAAATTATTCAAGGCAGTATTCCCGTCTTGTAAATTTGGATTTGATGATCATTGGATCAAATGTGTAATGCATTGTATCCAGATTGTCGAGTATTCAGTTCTAATTAATGGTTCTCCTCAGGGTACTATTATCCCTGAGAGAGGACTACGTCAGGGGAATCCTTTATCTCCTTATTTATTTATTTTATGTACTGAGGTGTTGGTCTCACTTTTGCGTAAAGTTGAGTCTGATCATAAGATTATTGGTATCGCTATTGCTAGAGAAAGTCAGAGAGTTTCTCATATGCTTTCCTGTCTATTCATTTGTAGCCGAATTTGGGGCACATTCTTGCTGTTTGTCGGTAGTCTTATGGAAAAAGTTCCTTGCCAACTATCGACTCCAATCTCTTTTCAATTGTTTTTGGTATTACCAACCCTAGCCTTTTACAGATGATATTTTCTTTTTTTGTAAGGCTACTGAGGAAGAGGCTATTGCAATTAAAAATGTTTTGGGTGACTATGAAAAATGTTATGGACAAAAGATTAACTTTGATAAGTCCTCTATTCAATTTAGGCGTTCGGTGTTGGAGGAAAATAAGTGTCTCATTCATAGGTCTCTGGGTATTCATACACTGGGTGGTATGAGCACATACTTAGGATTACCAGAAAGTTTAGGAGGAGATAAGACTAAAGTTTTTTCCTTTGTTCAGGAAAAGCTAATGGAAAGGATTAATAGTTGGATTTCTAAATTCTTATCTAAAGGTGGAAAAGAGGTTTTAATTAAGTCAGTGTTAACGGCATTGCCAACTTATGTTATGTCTTGCTTCCGTCTCCCAAAAGCAGTCATTTTGAAGTTAAATTCAGCAATTGCTAATTTCTGGTGGAGTAACTCAGAAACCTCGAAAGGGATTCATTGGTTGAATTGGAAGAAGCTATGCAAAACCAAGAGTGTTGGGGGCCTAGGATTCAGGGTCCTTGAGGAATTTAATACCGCTCTTCTTGCTAACCAATTGTGGAGGTTGATGGACTTTCCAAATTCTCTTTTTGCAAGAGTTTTTAAGGGTTATTATTTCAAAAATGATAATCCTATGACGGCTTCTATTATTAACTCTCTTTCTTATGGTTGGAGAAGTATTGTTTCGGCACGGTCGTTGGTAAGTAAAGAAATTATTAGAAGAATGGGTGATGGCCAATCTACTTCAGTATGGCGGGATCCTTGGATTCTGATGCTGTTCCGAGACCAGTAAAGGGGATTGAACCATGGTTAATCCCATATTTAAAGGTTGACCAGTTTATTGATCCGATTACTAGATCTTGGCATGAGATTCCTTTACGACAATTCTTAGTTTTTGAGGATGTTAAATTGGTTTTAGGTCTTCATATTTCTTGCTCTAGACAGTCTGATTACTGGGGATGTCATTTTTCAAAATCAGGACGTTATACAGTAAAATCGGGCTATAAGATTGAGGAAACACATTCCTTATCTGTCGTGGGTCCCAGGCCCAAATTTGGAGATTTTATAAGCTCATGCTTGGAAGTTGAAATGTCCAGCAAAGTTAAGAAATTTTATTTGGCAAGTGATTTCTGGTTGTGTGGCGGTTAAAGATAAGCTACGAAGTAGAGGGATAAATTGTGATAATTCATGTGTTAAATGTGGGGCGGATGGAGAGTCGATAAATTTTGTTTTATTCGAATGCCCACCAGCACTTTAGACTTGGGCTTTATCTGATATACCTTCAGCTATTAATTGTTTTCCGGGTCCTTCAGTTTGGTCCAATATTGATTTCTTATTCTGGAGACTACCGGATCAAGCCAAGAATACGGTGTTTCCGTGGATTTTATGGCATATTTGGAAGCAGAGAAATGCGAAGGTTTACTCAAATTCAGATAAGGACCCTAGGGATATTCTAAGACAAGCAGAATTGGATGCGGCGGAATGGTTTCATGTAAACAAAAAGTTTGAACCTAGCTCCGATGGTGCCTTTGTCGATGCGTCTCTATGTTGGAGTGAAGTGGCCCATCCAATTGTGTCAAATCCGGGTTTCACTGGTTATCGTTGTTTTGTAGATGGAACTTGGCGCGCATCAGATAGAGCTTCTAGTATTGGTTGGTTTTGCTTCCCGGACTCAGTGGAGGGCGTATGTCAGGGTGCAAGGTCCATTCCGAGAAGTTTATTAGCGTTACATTCGGAAGTCGAGGCGGTCTTATGGGTAATGCACTGTCTCCTTTCTTCGATATTTTGGAGGTTGATCTTGCCATATACTGCTCTGATGTTTTGAAGATGGTGTCTAATCCGAAAGACTGGCCTGCTTTCTCCTCTTATCTAGAAGACTTCTCGAGGTTGAAATCTTCGTTTCATCACTTTACTATTTATGTCATTCCTCGTGGTCTAAATCATAGAGCTGATTTCCTCGCTTGTAGTTGTAGAGGATAAGCTTGTGTTTCAGTTTCTTTGTACTTTTGAAGTTTCCCTCTTTTTCTTTTAATAATATCTTCAGTTAACAAAAAAAAATGTAAGTCAATCCCACGAAATCAAGAATAATACAAGATGGAACCGCAGTAAAAGATTATTTTAAGAATTTTTATGGTAAATATTTTTTTTAAAAAAGAGAATCTTTATGGTAACATACATTAGGTTTACCATACTTAAAATTTTGATTATAATTGATTATATTGCGTATTATTCATGATTTTATGAGATTATAGTATTTTTATGTTATTTATCTTGAGATTGTTGTCTATATTAGACAATACAGTAAAATATAATAAAAATGTATGAAAATAATTTGATTTAATGACTGGTAAACAGTGGTTGAATACTACAAATTAGCTATTTAAATTTCTACTTTTTCTGTAGAAATGTTTTAGAGAAAAGAACCTAAAATAATTATTATAAGAAATAATCCAGACATTAATTTGATAAACATGCTGATGAAAGTCATATTTTTTTTGTGTGACAATATATTTAGAGTTCGTGGAGTTCAATTCATAACCTAAATTATATCACACGAGATTACATAACTAGAAATATATATTAACCATTTGATCAAATTGATCAAACTGTTTTAATCATGAGTTTTTATATAAACAGTTTACCATTTAATAGAAAGTTTGGTTCGCCAAAAACTCTTATAGGAAAAAAAATTGTTCTTTCTTTTTTTTATCAAAAATATATATTTCATTTTAGAATTGCTTTGGGACATTAGACTATTAAAAAAATCTAATGAGCTAGTTAAGAAAAATCACATATAATATTTCTTTAATCTTTACCATTCATTTATATTCCATAAGACTTGCAATAATCGCTTATCTTTACATATGCATAGCTATTTTTCAATATTTAAATTTAAAGTTGACTACGTTTCGACCCAAAAAAAACAAATATAGTTGACTAAGTCGAAGCATCATATTCATTAAAATTTCAAACATGCTGGACTCTTTAGGCAGAAATCTTTGAATTTTAGTTACTAAAAACCAAATGACGTTGAATGTGTAATTAATTTAGTTGACTGTGAAATTTGTTTGGACCAATCTTGAACTATGTAGTCTATTGCCGACGACTTCGTGTATGTATATTCGTAGATTCTTTTAAACGGAACCTAACTAGTTCTAGTGATATATAAATTTATTTGATATTTGTGTATTATGGTAAATATTTATATTTTGAAAGTAAAGATCCGGAAAAATGTCTTTGGTTATATAGTGAAATTCACTTATGCTATTTTAGTCACATATTTCAACTCTAAAGATTCACATGGTCTCCACATGATATTATTTAAGTTTTAGGTTATGAATTGATTAATGTTCCTCTAATTATTGACAAAAAGGAGTCGAAATATTTGCTATTCTACTATTGGGACTCTCTATATACTAAATAAGTAGAATTGGTTAATCCATAAATATTATTTAGGAAACAAATTCAAAAATCTCATATTGTCTTGTCACTAGAGCTAGACTATGCAAATATTTGTGGACAACAAACATGTTCGCATTTTGTATATATCCATATAAAATCAACTACAACGGATAGTGAAAGACAAAGTGGTATCAACCACAAACTAGGATTTTGATATCTTGTGTTTTCAAATACGGATAAAAATAGGATGGGCCTAGACACACATTATTAGTTTTGTCATCATTTCAATCTTTTTAACCATTTTTATAAATTTGAGAATTAGATATTATCTTAAACTTTTCTAAGTTTCAATACAAAAATCACCACATATAGTGAATTGGAAACATATATATATATATATATGTATATACATACTTTTTGACAGTTAGATTGATAAGATCCGATCAATATATAACCAAAACATAAATTTTTTATACGCGGTTAGATAAATACCAAAACTCTAATAAGTAGATTGAAAATGTTGATCACATTTAACCATTTGACCAAAAATAAATATTGCGTGTATATATATCTATTAGTTAAAGAATATTTATTATTGGTTTTTCTCATGAGAAATTAATTTTTGAATCTAAGGCATAAACCAAATTATTTAATGGCAAATGAGGTACATTTAAAACGGAAAGAAACAAAAGATCTGAAAGATCAGAGGGTAAAGTTGAATACAGTATATAAATGATTGCGAGAGAACAAAGTTCATTTGTTTTTATCAGTATTGAAGTTGAGAGAGAGAGAAAGACATTACAATGAATGGTTCTTCACGATTTGGTCATGTGGTGATGGTTCTTCTTCTCAGCATCCTCTTTCACAATACAGAGTCTGCTTTGCCTTCTGATCTTCAACAACTCTTAATACCTGGTTAGTGTTTCAACACACAGATGACAAAACATGTGATCTATATAACTTGGTTGTTAGCTGCGGAAGTACAGTTGGTGAAGTTGTTAAGTGGTTAAGTCTATTTTTAATGTTTTCCGCATTAGAGTTTGATTTCAGGAAGTCACATCATTTCTATATGATATTGTTGGAGTTTTAAGCTTAATTTGAATTTATCGGGGTCTTGTCAATTCTATTGTTGACAGAAAGAAAGTAAGTTGGTTGTTAGTAATAGTGTATAATTTTTTTGTCTATCAAATCAAATGAAGGGAGGAGGATGATGGCGTATTATAAGACAAATGGTATTATAGGAACACCACCATCAACAAGTCATCAAGGTCCTGGTCGTCACGGTACGATACTACAATTATAAATAATTCATATCTCAAGAATCAATCAAATTTTATTAAATCAGATTTTTAAAAACATAGTTATATTATAATATTTGTCTCTTTTACAGATTTGTTATGTATATAAAGATTAATGAATGGCTATTATATGATGTAGATAGGAAATTGATGAGTATATATAAGCCAAATGGAGACATTTATACTGGACCTTCAAAT
Source organism: Lepidium africanum (assembly GCA_900406405.1). Classification (NCBI taxonomy): domain Eukaryota; kingdom Viridiplantae; phylum Streptophyta; class Magnoliopsida; order Brassicales; family Brassicaceae; genus Lepidium; species Lepidium africanum. The sequence goes on along the minus strand of OVAX01000797.1, from coordinate 52,168 downwards.
AGTGGACATGGAGGAGGTCACGTTCATCAAAGTTACTCTCCTTAGTTCTTTGCCACAAACTCATATATCCAAAAAAAGAAAAAAAAGAATATGTAACAAGGATTTTAAAATTTTCAATAAATTTCAAGTAAGAGAAAAATATCACTATTAAAAATTTTAATTAAATTTTGAATTTTCTTAAATTATATATTTTATTAAATCTTAATAAGTTTCGATTCTTTTTACTTAAATAAATTTAATTAATCTGAACCTGATATGAATCGAATGTAATGGATATTCGAATGAAGATCAGATCTTTAATAAAGTACTAGAACTTAACCAAACCGATTTAAGTAAGCTCGATTCAGAAAAATAATATCTGAAAACAAGTGTTAATTGAGTGGAACTGAAAACCCAAAAACGTAAAAACTGTAACCCAAACCCGAGCGGGTACATGACTATCTCCCCTAAGACAGAGATACACGATCATTTAGAATCGAACACCATTATGAAAATTTAATATAATTAGTTTGTTATTTATAAATGACTGTATATTCTATTCAAGTAATAATTATGAAATTAAATAACAGAAAATTATAAAATAATGGAATTGTTTTACATATAATCAAAGTGGTTGAATATCCATTTTTACACTTTTCAAAGTCTTATAGTGTTGCTTTATATTATTTGGGATTTTAGAGTTTAGGGTATGCATTAGGTTTTATCTGAGTTAGACCAAAATGAATAAATAATGGTAAATTAAATAGCTAGAGAACGAGAAAAGAAATACAAAGAATGTAGAAAGCAAAAGGGTTGGTTGAGTTAAATAAAGAAAAGTAAGCGAAAGGGTTAAGTTGAATATTATAAACGATTAGCAGAGAACAAATATCATTTGGTCTCTTTGATGTTGTTAAGTTTTATTGGCATATAAAAGCATAAGTGGAAAGAACAAATTGTGTGTGGCTCGAGTGAGAGAGAGAGATCAAGTTTAGGTCAAGAGAAAGAGAAATGGCAAAGAATGTTTCTTCAGGATTAGGTCATATGGTGATGTTTCTTCTTCTTCTCACCATCCTCTTTCACCATGTAGAATCTGCTTTACCTTCAGATCTTCAAAACCTCTCATTAACATCTGGTTAGTATTTTGATCTCAATGTTTTGATTGATTAATATATATTGACTTTTACATATTACATAAATAAAGCTATGTTCATGAGGTAAAATCTCATGAATTATTTTAAATCATATAAGTCAAATCTCATGAAATTACATAGATTTTTCCAATTGTACATAAAATTGATTTTGTAGATATCAGATTATATTATATAATTTGATCATTACTTTTTATACAAGTGTATAAAACACTTTCTTTTAGATGAACAAGACAATTCATTTTTGTAAATTTCAATTTTTTTTATTATACATTAGATGCCAGAAAAATAATTTAATATTGCAAAGTAACTTATCATAATTTTAAAATAAAGCTAGTAACAATATATATATAAAATAATATTCATATCTTTGATGATATTTCGAGGACCATTTAAGTAGTTGGACACATAATAATATGTATACAACCAATCAAGATCAATTTTGGTGGCTCTAAAAGTAACTAACCAAACAATATATGACTCATTATGCATACAAAACATGTGGTTTATAATGTAGTTGTTGGCAATAGTGTATTATTATTATTATAAAGAATTAATAAATTTCTATTAAAATCAGATGAAGGAAGGAGAATGATGGTGTATTATAAGCAAGAGCGTGCTATAGGAACATCACCATCAACCAGTAGAAGAGGTCCTGGTGGTCACGGTACGGTTCTAACACATAACTTTAAAATCAATCAATAATAAATATACTCTTATTGAAAACAATTTAATCGATAATTTATATTTTTCTGTTTTACATATTGTTTAATATTAATGAAGACATATTATATGATGTAGGGAGAAAATTGATGAGTAAAGATAAGCCAAATGGAAACATATATACAAGACCTTCAAGCAGTGGACATGGAGGTGGTCGCATTGGCCACAAACTTATGTAATAATTTACCAGAAAAGAATAAAGACGTATTTGTATAATATGTATCTTATGTGATATCAAACAAGGATTTTTAAACTTTTAAAATTTGCAGGACATTTATTAGTATAAAATGGTGGTTTATTTTTACGAATTTGAGTTAGATATAATAAAGAAATAATGATTAGAAATTCAACTAAGTTAAGGGATTCTTTCGAAAGTAACCAATTAATCAAAGTCAATGGGTGAAATAACATTAATTTTTCTCTCTACTAAACATTTCGCAAATAACCTATAGTTCTTCATATAATATCTAAAATGCCATTACTTTTATGTTTTTTTTAGTTTCAGCACAATACAAAATTACTTAAATATTAATAATAACTCAAATATTTACGAAAATGCCATTCTTCTTCAATTCAACCAACTACCATTACCAACCAAATCAAAGCTCTAAATGCCATTCTTCTTCATTCTTATGCTTTTTCCCAACCTCTAACCACATAATCTCCCATTCTCTCTTCATTTATAGCCAAAAACCTATCTAATTTTCGTTTCACCATTTCCAAATTCTTAAAACTTACAATGTTCAGTTCATTTAGGGAGTGTAAGCAACAATTAACGGTGTAGTTCCACATTGTGGGCATTTAAAGAAGGTAACTATTAACTCAAATTAAGCTATTTTTTGGATTTTACAAATTTACAGAGAGTAGACTTCACGTGAAGTCTACTAGTCAACATAAAAGTTAGTTTTGCATTTGACTATTTTTTAGATTCGGCGAGTAGACTTCAGGTGAAGTCTACACATTTTGGTTTGGAAAAAAAAAGTACGGAGACTTCACCTGAAGTCTACTGAATTGTTAGTCATTTTTGCAATTGAAAAAAATGTTACTTTTAAGTAGATTTCACGTGAAGTCTCCGAAAAATGTGAAGACTTCACGTGAAGTCTACGTTGTTGAGTGGGGTTATTTCTGAAGTTGACCAACATTACATTTTTTTTGACCAAAATAAAAGAGAATGTAATTTAAAATCGGAGACTTCAAGTGAAGTCTTCACATTTTTTGGAGACTTCACATGAAGTCTACTTAAAAGTAACATTTCCCCTGAAGTATTGGGTCCCACATACGAGTTCAGGAAAAAAAATTATATTAATAAAATATAGTAGACTTCCTCTGAAATCTACTCCAATTTCATAGAAGACTCCAGGTGAAGTTTGCACTGTCGGAGACTTCACATGGAGACTTCTTTAATAATAGTCAAACATAGTGAATTGCAATAATAACCTCTATTTTATAGAGTAGACTTTAGGTGAAGTCTCCGTATTCACATAAAACGCAGTAGACTTCAAGTGAAGTCTACGTCTGAAAAGTCAACATTTAGTCAAATACAAAAATAACTTCCAGAAAAGTAGACTTCACGTGAAGTCTCCGTTTTAGAAGTCAATATTTGGTGAAATGCAAAAATAACCTTAGTAGACTTCACCTGAAGTCTCCCGACTATGCTCGTAGACTTCACATGAAGTCCACTCTCTATTCTCGTAGACTTCAGGTGAAGTACTATAATTTGCAGACTCACGTGAAGTCTCCTCTTTCTTTATATCTTAATATTGATTTATTTTGAATATTAACGATACTTTTACCAATTTTTTTGAACTAATATTGTTTATATTATGTTTTGTACAAGTGTAACATAATTAAATATTATAGTTAAGCCTCTGTAAATTTTAAAAGTGATATAGGTAGTTAGCTCATTCAAAGTAGATTTCAAGTGAAGTCTACTATGTCACAAATAGACTTGTATGAATTCTTCCTTGATAGTTATGGCTATATGAATTGTGTCTACTATGTCACAAATAGACTATGTCACAAATAGACTTGTACAAATAGTTATGGCTGTATGAATTTTTGTTTTGTTCATGATATTATGTGAATAACTTAGAGAATTCTTCTTTGTCCTTTAAAAACATCTTAGGGAATAACTTAGGGATTCACTTTCTTAAAAACTATTGAAATTAATAAAAGTTTGATATGTTTAAGAACTCTTTTAAACAAAATAACTGAAAATTTGTTCGCTTACATATAACAACTTGTTATAATTCATGTTACATCAATGGCAGTTCCACACTTATTTACAATGTAATATTTACAATTTGTTGAAAAAATTTTATCTACAATATGTTCTCTTTGCTGGCCATCCGATTTCCTAGCTGCATTGGTTCCCTTATGAAAGCAAGAAGAAGATAATGAAATCAAGATCAACAACCACCGTTAGTTTATATGAGAAATGAGTCACCTTCAGAAGTCTCCTTAGAAGTATCCTTCAGAAGTCTTCTTCAGAAGTCTCCTTCAAAAGTCTCCTTCAAAAGTCTCTATCAGAAGTCTCCTTCAGAATTCATCTTCAGAAGTCCTCTTTAGAATTCATCTTCAGAAGTCTCATTCAGAAGTCTCCATCAGAAGTCTCCATCAGAAGTCTCCTTCAGAATTCTCCTTTGGAAGTCTCCTTCAGAAGTGTCCTTCAGATCTCTACCAGAAGACTCCACCAGAAGTCTCCACTAGGAGATTTCACTAGAAAACTCCACCAGAAGACTCTACGAGAAGTCTCCACCAAACATCAAAAGACAATAAGTTTATGAATTTAAGGATTGAACCAAAAAGCTAGAAGCACATAAAACTGATACAAATCATATCAAAAAGATTTCATCTTTAACTAGATTAGACCAAAAAAACTACAACTTTTCACAAGATCTCATTTTCAAAAAAAAAAAAAATTAACTAGAAAGCACAAAGAAAAATCAAATTTGCTCACCACTATCATTCTAAATGAAATCTTTCATAAGAAAATTTTAAAAGAAAGATCTTTCACAAGAAAAAGTAAAAAAAAAAAGATCTTTCACAAGAAAATTTATATAAATAAAATCTTTCACAAGAAAAGTTCAAAAAAAAGGATCTTTCACAAAAATTTTTTTAAAAAAATAGATCTGTCACATGGCCCAAAAAATTGAAGGCTTATTTTAAAAATATCATATCGTTTTTTCTTTAAGTTTTACCGTTTTTCTTTAAGTTTTATGATTTTTTAACGATTCCAGGAAACTGAAAACCTATTTTGAAAATTAACAATTTTTCTTTAAGTCTTAGGAACTTTTTTCCATTTAACAAAGCTTAGAGCGTGAAAAATTAAAGTCTCCAACAAATTAAAACTTTATTTTTAAAATATTATACAATTTTGATTTGAAACTTAGGGCCAAAATTTTTTTTTCTTCTCATGTTATATTTTAGTAACACAGAGCCTTATATTTCTTCAGATTGGCACTGGTGGTTAGATTTATATGTACAATTTATAATTTCTTAATATATGCACAATTTAACTTTTTTATTCTATTTCTACATTCCAAATAAAAAATCTGCCAAATACTACATGTTTATCAAAACCTAAAGTCTAAACCATGACATAGTTTGTTTATGAACTATGTGGTTTGATCTTGTTGATCTTATTTGACCATGTTTTATCGAATTTTTATTTTTATTTTTAATACTTGATATTTGTTTATTATTAGATTTTGTAATCAAAATTATAAGCATATAACAATAATTACTATTATAATTTTAATTATATATATAATTAAGGAGGAGACTGGAACTAGTAGACTTCATGTGAAGTCTTCTCTAAGGAGACTTTATGTGAAATCTCTGTAATTTGCAAGGGGTATAAATGTAATTTTGTTTTCAGGTTTTTTGTTTACTTATTAAGGGTAAAATTATAAATTTACTACCCTTGTAAGTTAGTTTTGTAGAAAAAATCAAGTGACATATATTTTTGCATTCAAAATCAAAATTTGGTATATATTTGTCATTTGCCCAAGTTAAAAAGAGTTTTTTAAATACTTTAATTTCTTGTAAAACTTGTTCACCGAGTTCAATATGGTTTATTGATCAGAAAAATTAAACCCAAAAACTTTGTGTAGTTTGAGCTATTTTTGAACCTTTCTATGGAGTTCTATTGAGGATCCGAGAATTATGTAATTTTTAAATTGCTCAATTTTCTGGATGTATTAATCAATTAATTAGATTAGTTGTTTTTTTGGTCAATATTGGATTGACAAAACCCGATTCATAGTCTAAAGTTTATTTCTTAAAATTCCTATTCAATAAACCAATTGTAGAGGTAAGGAATCGGACCCTACATATCATAATCGTTAGATGGATCATCCTAACTATTAGAGTGAGAACAACTCGACAATTTTATTAGTTTTAGAATTAAGATTTTTAGATGATATGTGGTTTTTAAGGGAGGTTATTAAAAATAGTGTCATTTCCGGAAAGTTTTTTTTTTTTTTTTTAACAATTGGATCAATATAAATTAATACATAATTCAAACTTTTTACCCTTGTCGAACTCCCGTGGGGAAGAATCCTTTTGTATATGTAATTAATTTTTTTATCAAGATTCTGTCCATTACTTATTAATGGTTGAGAATATTACAACATCTTTCAACAGGAAAAATAAATTATTTTATTACGAATGCAAATATTAGAATATCTTTGAACTAGAAGAAACAAAAGTTTGTTCATCTTCTAAATGTGGCGTTTCATATAAGACACTTCAGGTGGTGGTGAAAAGGACGGCAATGGAGGAGCTCCTCTAATCCGAGCTCTTTGGCTGTTTGACGACGATATTGTTATCATCTTTCTTCTCCATCCTACTTTATTTATAATTAAATATATATATATATATATATATCATTCACTCTCAGAGAAAATAAATAGCAATTTGTTAAATATATTCAGTCTCTATTCGAATTTTATATTTTATAAATTAAAAAATATGAAAACCTTAATTAAAACATATTGGACACTTTTATTTGTCTTCAGTCTTCACACACATTAGTGTCCAGAATAAAAATATGTAAACAAATATTTATCAAAATTTGCCATGATATATATATATATATATATATATATATAGAGTTAAGGAATATGTAGGATTTTTGGAAAATTAAGCTTATTTGCATTATTTTTTTCAACAATTAAATCAATAAAGTCTCATCCATAACTCAAGTTTCCCTTCAACCAACGTAGAGATTACACGAATCTTTGGAGTCAAACTCAGGTGAAAAAAATAGCAGAAATAAATTTAACCATTTGACCAATTTATTCGTACATTATTTCAAATTAAATTCCTGACTCGATTTGAAAAGTAAAAGAAATCATTAGGATGTAAGTCAGCAAACACTAACCTGTTGATGGAAGCATCTCTTGTGGAGGTACGAGAACACATTCTATAGAGCATGGAACCAATATAACAACTAGACACAGCAAGACTAAAATTCCTAAATTCGACGAACTTCTCTTTGCCATGTTTTACTCTCACTCTTTTATAAACCCTAAAAGCCTCAAACCCAAAGAACTAAATATATAAATTGTAGAAGAAGAACTTCGTACTTTTTCTCTCCCTTAGTTCCTCTTGTCCTTGCTAAATTTTTATAACTTTAATTGTTGCTTGTTGTTGTAATATTTGTGATGCTATTCCTTTCCTCAAATGCATCTATCATATATACGTTGAAGATAAGCTGCGTTTGCTATTTTCTGGGATACACGTTTAATAAGTTGACTTGTTTGTAATGTGGGATCTTTGCTACGTAAGATTAATGTAGTGGTCTAGTGGCGCGGTATGAAAGGGTTTGGTATAGACAACATTCACAAAGATCTGTTTGACTTCTACTAATCAGACAAAACTAGCTTTGATAATGAAGCCAAAATTGACTTTTCTAGGCCGCTCAACTAGGTGCAACTGGATACTATATTTTAAATTTTTTTTTTCTGGATAAAGATATTTGTATATACATATATGTATATTTTTATAACAAGTTCAGATCAATAAATCTAAATCTCTCCCCTGAACCCCCAAACAATATTATATATGACATATGACTCTCTGAAATCGAAATCATGTGAAAAAGACTACAAATAGATATTAATTAATTATTTGACCAAAGACGAATTAGCTTCTCCTCCCTTCATTTTATTCTTGAATATATATATATACATACATATACACATGTATATACAATACTATTGTTATACGACCACATTTTTTAGAAGCATAATATGAGTCATACATACATATATAAATATATGTATACAAGGAATATCATAGTTCCGATCCGTCTGGAAACCGTATGGAAAGGGATCCTATAACCCAAGTTTGTATGTGTATTAGATCATATGTTATGAATTTTGAACATAACATGTATGTGTCTATATTAAAAGTTTGAAAACACTAACCAGCTATTGCGAAGTTTTGAAGATCAGAAGGCAAAGCAGATTCTGCATGGTGATAGACGATGCTGATCAGAAGAAGAAGGAGAAGCATCACCACATGACAGAATCCTGAAGAACCACTTATTGCCATCTCTCTCTCTATCTCTCTCACGAGCCGCACACAATTTGTTCGTTCAACGTAAACTTATAAATTCCGATAAAACTTCAAAACACATAAATACAGAAAGGAAAAAGCAAATGAAACTTTTTCTCTTCCATTATTTTTAACATCTTACCCTCTCACTTCCAAGTGATATCTATTTCTTTTTCTAATTTAGTTTTTAAGGTTTAATTAAAATTAAAGGAAAAGATATCTTTGTTGTTAATTAGTTATAATAGAAGGAAAAAATATCTTTGTTGCTAATTAGTTATAATTAAAGCAAAATACCCATGTTTTCGCACCTCACTAAAAATATACTGGGTGCGAGGGACATGAACATAATCATCATTTATTTTACTTTTTTGTCCTTCGCGCTCTAAACATGGACATATGTCTTATATATAAATGGACATGGACATATGTCTCGTATGTCCATGATAAACCAATGTTACATGAACATATACAATTTTATGTAAATGGACATGGATATATGTCTTATATTTAAATGTACATGGCCATATGTCTCGTTTGTCCACGATAAACCAATGTTACATAGACATATACAATTTTATGTAAATGGACATGGATATATGTCTCTTATGTCCACGATAAACAAATGTTACATGAACATATACAATTTTATGTAAATGGACTTGGACATGTCTTATATTTAAATGGACATGACATATGTCTTGTATGTTCACGATAAACCAATGTTACATGGACATATACAATTTTATATAAATGGACATGGACATATGTCTCGTATGTCCACGATAAACCAATGTTACATGGACATATACAATTTTATGTAAATGGACATGGACATATGTCTTATATTTAAATGGACATGAACATATGTCTCATATGTCCACGATAAACCAATGTTATATGGACATATGCAATTTTATGTAAATGGACATGGACATATGTCTCGTATGTCCACAATAAACCAATGTTACATGGACATATGCAATTTTATGTAAATGGACATGAAAATATGTCTCATATTTAAATGGACATGGACATATGTCTCGTATGTCCACGATAAACCAATGTTACATGGACATATGTCTCATATGGCCATGATTTTTCCAATATTACATGGACATGTTCAGTTTCCCATCCATGGACATGGACATATCTTCCGCGCCATTATGTCCACCGTGCCAGTCTCTCCAAATTAAAGGGACAATTTTGTCTTTCGAACCCAAAAAGACAAAATATGTCCATGTCTACTGGGCCCAAGGTATTTTTCATAATTTCTAACAATATAGGGTATTTTTCATAATTTTGCAAACCCATAAGGTATTTTTGATGAAACTCCCTATATTTTTTACTTTGCGTTTTTTGCTACTTTTGCTCTTGACATTCTGATAATGTTTACAATGACTCAAAGTAAATGTATTATTTTTCCGTATAATGTAATTTTTAGTTACAATATATATATATCTATATATATATATATCAAGTTCTTTTCAATTTAGTGGTTAGTATTATCCAGTTAATGACCTACATATAATAGATTTTTTTGAACACAACACACGTCCTTTCATTAAATAATAAGATTTTTACAGCATAAGAAGTTGGATACTACAACCGAGAATAACATAAAAGATAAAGCAAAACCAGGTGGAGAACATTCAAACATCTTGGCTGTCTTGGATAGATAGTGGAGATGCGATTTCGAAACTGCCATTCGAAATTACTCCTCGCTCCGTTGCTTTAGAAGTGGTCGAACACGCATAAGAGCTTTTCAAACCAATGTTAATGAGATTTGATAAACACATAGTCGATATAGACGACATATTCATAGATCTAATAATCAATCGGTATCTAAAGTACTTCCGCAGAAGATCCACTAACATAACTAGGTCCTCACAAGTCAAGGTAGAATGAGTCACAACCGAGAAAAATATAGAGTACCTTAAGTCAATACACGTTCTAAAAGATGATCTAAAAATCAGATAGATATCTATTTGAATTTGTCTAATTCTCACAAGAGTAGTCCAGTATTCACAGGCCCACTTAAGTGAGTTTATTAGATGGGTTAAAATAAAATACCTTTGAACAAAATAGGCCCATTTCCTTGATTCATTTGCAGGCCCAAATGAGGAACCTGAATTGTGACCCCAAACCCTAGATCCCGAATTTGCAGCGCCGCCACGAGAAGAGGAGTCGTCGGAATAGTTCTTTTGTCAGTGGTTTCGTACCTTCAGTTCAAGGAATGTCCTCTTTCCGGGCTGAAGCTTAGATGGTCGACGAGAAGGTTGGATCTCAATGTTGTGGCTGGATAAGAAGAAGCAGACACCGGAGAAGAATAACACATCTGTGAACCAGTGGCTACCACCACGCTGATACCACATCAGCGGTGGAGATTTGAATATGGGAGACGACGCCAGTCTCTACTTCGAAGAGCAAGTCCGATGGTGAGAGTAAACTTTCACACTAGCGAACAAAACATAACACATAACAGAAAGAAAGATATGAAGAGAGAAGAGTAGAAAACGTGATCGAAAACGGTGGCTTGAGCCACCGCCGAAGGTGGAGATAAGTGAGCTTAAGGTTCTCTCAATTTTAGGGTCTGAGAGAGTTTTTTTTTACCGCGACGTGTAAGTTACTTATGACCAGAGGATAAGAGGTTTTGCTACATATAGTAGATTAAAAAGAGATTTTAGAATGTAGATTTTAAGTTACAGATCGGGTTTTGTCGATCCAATTGTTAACTATAAATATAATTAAAATCAACAATATATAAAGTTTGGTCAACCCAATAGGACAATTATCTAATTACAGAACTTCATCATATATTTTAAAAAGAAACAGATTTCATATTTAATGTAAAATGTATAGTTTATTAGTGATAGCAACATAATACTTATATATACCATGAGTTATAAATATTCCACTGGTTTTCAAGAAATATTGTTTAGAAAACATGATGATGGTGTTGGTGATGACGACAAGATGGCCGAGGCAACCGTCTTCTTGGTGACGACAATAACGGTGATGAAATCGGAGCTGCCGACGGTGCAATATTGATTGGAGCTCTTCCATTTTCCGATGAACAAACCGTAATCATTTTCCTTCTAGATTCTATTTATATATCATAACTAACAAAATTAAAATAATCCCTTAAAGATGAATTGACCTTTTAATAATTTTTTTTCAACAACAAAATAAAATGCATAGTCAATTCCCCAGAGCGTTAGTAATATTACGTTGAACAAATACGTTTATTTATTAACTGAATTTGGGTAAAAGAACAACAGAAGTGGCACTCTACCATTTAATCAAAGACAGTTCTTCATGACCTTTTATTATTTAATATGACAATGAATAATCGATGTTTAGTGAAAAACTAGAATTAATATAGATTAAATTTATAATTATATTTTCTTTGTTAACAATTGAATCGACAAGACCCGATTCATAGCCTAAGCCAACCCTTAAAATTCTTATTTAATCTAGCAACTGCGTAGAGGGGAGAAATCGAACCCTAGATGCCATAGTCATTAGCTGGATCATCCTAACCTCCAGACCGAGAAGAATTCAGCGATTAAATTAACAATTATTTGAAAATTAGCATTCTTCTTTTTATTAAGAATCAATATAGTTTTTCTTTCATTCAGATGAATTAAATACGCAACAAATATTGAACGATAGAGTGGTCTTGCAGCCACAATCTATTAAGATTCAGATCTTGTGTAGCTAAGATTCGAATAAAAAAAAAAAGATCGATGATTACTATACTGTATATATTGCTATTTTGGAAGGGCCAAACTGTTTTTTGGTTAATTGATTTTTTGAGAAGATATGTCAAGCACTTACCGGTTAAGTGGAGCAAATCTTGTGGAAGAGCAAAAGCATTGTCGATAGGGCATGTGACCAAAAGAATGGTCACTAGAAACAAGAACACAAATCCAAAATTAGAGAAAATCATTTTTGCCATCTCTTTTTCTTAACCTGCTTAATCAATTCTCCTATTAATATACACTTATGCAAATGGTTAAAGTTCCACAAAATAAAAATATATTAACGATGACTTGATGCTCCCAATTAGTCAATAGTTCAAAGACTAGATAAAAATGAAACCAATTTTGCATTTTGATTAGTTTAGGAGTAAATTTCACGGCTAGTTAAGGACTTGTGGTGTCATGATAGAGTTTGAAAAAGTCATAAATGTGGTGGGGGAGATGCATTAACTACGATTATATATGAGTAAAATGTATTTTTTTCAACTGATTTTCTTTTCAATAATTTGATCGAATAGACTCCATCTAGAGTCCAAACACACCAAATTTGTAAACCATTCAATAATATTGCCACACGGGTGATACTGAATCAACAAAAGAATAATCACGAGCCAACTATCTCACACTACAAATTAGGAAAAAAAATTTCTATTGATTCATATTCCAAATTTTATTACGCTATTTAACACTATTACTTGAAATCAAATTCAATAGAGTATGCATGGAATCAAAATAAAAACTAGAAACAAGATCAAAATTCCTGAATTCGATGAACCTCCTGTTGCCATGTTTTTTTCTCACACTTTTATAAACCCTAAGAACTCAAAATATAAAATGTAGAAGAAAAACTTGGTACTTTTTCTCTCTCTTAGTTCCTCTCTGTTTTTGCTATAGCAACTTTGTATAGCAACTTTGTTAGATACATGGTCAAAAGGTTGAATTGATGTAAATGATGTAGTGGGTCTAATGGCTGTATGAAAAGAGTTTTGTAGAAACAACATTCATCAAACAAAACTAACTAAGATAATAAAGCCAAAAATCAGTTTTTTAGGCCTCTCAACTTGGTGCAAGTGCAACTGAGTACCTATATATTGTTAGTTTTTTTATAAAGATTTTGCTAAGTTACAATGAAAGATATATTAATTTTTCTCTGTAAAATTATAGAGGATTAGCTCCTAACTCCTAAGAGGAGAATAATAAGTGAGGAAAGCTTTTTATGAAAATTACTTATAAGCTTAAAAATAATTTGAGTTGGAAATATATATTCATTTTACTAGTTAAAATGATTTTTTTTCACGTAACATTTGAATAAATTTATATATTTTTCGTTGAATAATTATATTAGTGATAGGAAGCCTAGGAATTGTTAGTAAGTGTTTGATTAGCATATAATCATCAAAAAAAAAGAAGAAAGTATTTGATTAGCATAGGGCTCATTTCTTTCCATATATTCGGGTCGGTGATAGGTTTAATAAATATATAATGTATATAAGTGTCGGCATCTGACATTTGCTGGCAAAATATAATCCAAACATTTGAGAATTAACGCCACAAAAAAATAAATTTGTGGTAGTTCTTCTAAATTTTTTTGCCTTTCACATAGAAGAAAATATCTTTATCAAATGAAAAACTTAAACCAATGAAATTTTTTTCTGTACCGTTTTTTTTTATAATAGTCCGTCTTGCTTTTTCGTAATATTTCTTGGTATTTTTGTTTTTTGTTAAAAGAATCTTATTGTTGAAAGGTTTTTATACTCAAGTTGGAAAAAGACAAAAAGTTTTCCAAGGCAAACACACACACATATATATATATATATATATATCATTGTTTTACACTAAAATATGTCATACACATTATTGAGATTTTAAAACCCTTGCTTGAAATCACATATATATTAAAATTATACATTCCCATCTACATTCTTTTTGGTAATTAATTATCCCATAAGTTTGTGACCGGAAACTAAAGAGAGGAACATTGATGAATGTGACCATCTCCATGTCCACTGCTTGAAGGTCTTGTATATATGTCTCCATTTGGCTTATATATATTAATCAATTTCCTTCCTACAAAATATTATATATATCATTAATCTTTATATACATAAAAAAATATGTAAAATATATATATAATTGATTTTGCTCTAGTGGCTTTCTCTAATAAAAATGTCATGGATTCATATCCACTAGAAAAAAATGATTTGATCTTAAATGTGATATTATCAACGGCTAGTCCTAGACACTAAAGAAAATTACGTGTTAAAAATCTGGAACTCTTACGATATATCAAGAAAATATACAAATATAAGTTACGATGAGATATGAATGAGACTACCGTACCGCGACAACAAGTTTGACCTCGTGTACTTGTTGATGGATGTGCAAAGCTCCGTGCTTGTAATGATCATTCTGTCAGTGACCAAAACCCAATTATACATTAACTTCATATCCACTTATATAAAGAGTAAAACAAATAACACGCTAAATATAGTCCCAGTGACTATTCAAATTATCGCTAATATTTTCACTAACGATCACCGGCACGCCCTAATTATCTCATCATTTGACTTATAATACGCCATCATTCTCCTGCTTCATTTCATTTAATTTTTATATAGATATTTATTAATTCTTTATATATGTGTATATAATACACCTATATTGCTAACAACCAAATTATAGACCACATATTTTTTGGGAAAATCTCATAAAATACCTTCAAAATATAAGTTACTCATACTTTAAACCTTGACTCTAATAGTTTCTAAAAATACTAAACATTAAATTTTAATTCTTACATAAATTTTGCTACTTTCATTTTCTTTTAGAAACTATTCAAAAAATTTTATTCATGAATTTTAAAAATTTTAGAGGATTTTTTGTTTTTTTTTTAAAATTCTTTGATTATATAATCTTCAAACTTTTAGTAAATATTTTAATGTTTAATTTTAAGTTTGGTATTTTATGAATTATTTTTAGAATCTTGATTTTTTTTTAACTTTTGGATTTTTTTAAATTAAGATTTATTAGGAAATTTTCTTAACAGAAGTTACTGTTCACCACTAGTTATTCTGTTAGATTTGTGGGCTCATGCACAAAAGTGCCATTTTAGGGGTTTAATTCACAAAAACTAGTATGTTAAAGGTTTATTGTGGGACTGAAAAATTCTCAAAGTGTTTTAAGTGTGAGTGGTTTGTACTTTGAAGTAGCTTTGTTACAGAGCGGATATTCCGAATTTTTAATGATATATGTATCTGTATCCGTACCGTCCGATCCATCAAATTACTATTATCCGTTGTGATGGATATCCGGACTAAAAATATCCTTGAAAAACGGATATCCGCGAATATCCGTTGATATCAGTTGTTGTTTTTTTTTTAAATATTAAAAAATAAATTTTTTTATAAAAAAGTTAAAATATTTAAAATTATTTTGAAAATATTTAAAAATATATTTCAAATGTTTAAAATAATTAAAAATACAGGAGAATATTTAAAAATATTAAAAATATTTGGTTAAAAAATGGATATCTGCGGATATCCGTTTCTAATTTTTACATTATTCGTATCTGTTATCCGCCGATCCGTAAAATTCAGATCCATATATGTATCCGTTTGGCCCGAATATCTGTTTTTCGGATAAAAAACCGGATACGGATCCAGATATCCAGCGTATATGGATAACTCTTCACAGGGCTACTTTGAAGGTTTTTTATAGGACTTTCAAGATTTAAAGCCACCAAGATTAATCTCGATTGGTTTTATGCATATTTTCCAAGTCTCACTACTTTGATGGTGTAAACCATATATAGAAAGGATACAACTGTCTATTACATTACCCTAATCACACCTTGTATATCGAATATATATTGTAATGTCAATAATATGATTAAGCTTTACAATCCGTATGGTATCAGAGCAACAATACCTTTAACCTAAATCAAAAGCTGCCACTTTTCTTTTCAAACACTCACTCTGTTTCAATCATGTCGACACCTTCTCCTACTTTATCCCATGAAGCTATCACAATTTCCGATACCTAAACCATACTCAATGTCAACATGATTAATGTCACAAAGCTCACCGACTCCAATATCATTATGTGAATCGCCAAGTCCAAGCTTTACTCAACGGAGATGGTCTTGCTGGTTATATTGATAGCACGACCACTGTCCCCTCTCCTACAATCACGGCTAATGGAGCCACTACTCCTAATCCACAACACGTGTTGTGGACACGCCAAGATCAATTTATCTATAGCGCACTGCTTGGAGCCATCTCAATGTCCATTCAGTCTCTTCTCTCGACAACAAAACCTCTGCTTATTTCCAAGGTTTCACCACTTGGTTTGATCAGTTAGCTCTCTTGGAAAAACCGGTAGAACTGAGGAGCATATTGAATTCATACTGGAAGGCTTGACTGAGGATTAGAAGCCCATCATTGATCAAATCGAGAACAATGATGGTCCTCCTTCTCTCTCCGAAGTCTATGAATGCCTCTTCAATCATGAAGTCAAGTTGCAGCTCACCAATCTTCTCTCCTCATTACCGGTATCTGCAAATGCTGCAAACTACAAAGGCAACAAAACCAATCAGCGTAGACCACATCACAGTGGAATGATTCACGCAACACGCAACCGTGGCACCAAGGCTCACGATACACATAACAATGGCAACAAAGGTCACAAAATAATAACCTCAGAGATCAATGTCAGTCCATAGGGTACCAAGAAAAATGTCAGCGATGCGGTGTTCATGGACACAGTGCAAGGAGATGCTCCCAATTTCAGATTCAGACTGTGTAGGGACCAACCGGTACTCCATGGCAGCCTCGTGCAAATGTTGCAGATGTTTTACCATATGCTGCAGGAAATTGGCTTATGGACAGTAGTGCTACACACCATCTCACCACTGATTTGAGCAACCTATCCCTGCACCAAGCGTACAATGATGGTGAAGAAGTCATCATAGCTGATGGTTTAGGTTAATCGATCTCTCATACTAGTCCTACAACCCTTCCCACAACTACAAAACCAATAACTTTATCCAATGTTTTATAGTTCCAAATCTCTATAACAACCTTATATTCGTTTACCACCTATGTAACTCTAACTGTGATTTTTGTGGAATTCTTTCTGGCATCTTTCCAGGTGAAGGATCTCAGCTCGAGGGTCATGTTACTCCAAGCCAGAGCTAGAAATAAGTTGTATGAGTTGCCCTTTTCGTCTCTAAGTCTTGCTGCATATCACACAACACAAACTCCAAAAGCATCTCTACGATTGTGTCACTCAAGATTGGGTCACCCATCTTCTGAAACTCTGAAATCAGTTTTTTATTCTTTCCATTACTGTCGCCTTCTTCCCCTACGAAACAAATTTCATGTTCTGATTGCCTTATCAATAAAAGTACCAAGCTTCTTTTTCATACAAACACCATTACTTCTACAAAACCACTCGAAGTAATATACATAGATGTATGAACCTCCCCTCTACATTCTCACAAAAACCACAAATATTACCTCCTTTTCATCGATCATTTCACTCATTACACATGGCTCTATCCTTTGAAAAGAAAATCAGAATTTCGTGAACACTTTATCACTTTCAAAACTCTGGTGGAAAACAGATTTCAGACCAAGATCATCACTGCTACTCTGACAACGGTGGCGAATATGTTGCCTTTTGGCCTTAGCTGATTCTTCATGGAATTTCACACCTTACATCCCATCCCCAGACACCATAACACAATCGACTCTTTGAAAGGAAGCACTGTCACATCATTGAAGTTGATCTCACGCTTATGTCTAAAGCCTCACTGCCTCCGAAATTCTGGCATTATGCATTCACTGCTATAGTCTATCTGATCAATCACCTGCCTATATCGATACTTGCCAATCATTTACCCTATGAGGTGCTATTTGGTTCAACTCCAAATTACTTGTAGCTGCGGATTTTGTATTGACTATACTTTCCCTAGTTGAGGTCGTACACATCACATAAGTTGGAGCCACGACCGATTCTATGTGTCTTCGTTGGTTATTTGTTGACACAAAGTGCATATCTGTGTTTAGATATAAGTATTGGCCGAATATACACGTATCACCATGTGTGTTTTGACAAAAACAGCTTCCCGTTCTTCACTACTTAATGCCATACATCTCCTCAACTTGAAGAATTCACGCCTCTCGTCGATAGTACTCCTATTACAGTTCCGGTTCAGTGCTCACCACTTGTACACGCTTTGTCACTTCCCTCGAGCCCCGATTCTCATCGGTCATCATCTCAACAAAATGCAGTATCACCGTCTTCTCCAATGACGTGTGAACAACATAACTTGGATGGATCCAATTTGGGCCAACATATACCTTCCACATGCCCATTACCAGCCACAAGCCCAACACCACAAACCCAAATTCCTTATTCCCCAACCCAATCCTTACTGTCACCAGACATCAACTCACCCTCACCAACATAACCACAGTCACCTACACCTGAAACCATCGTCCGTCAGCCAACATCACCACCAAATCCACCACGACTACCCACCAATCAACACCCAATGACCACTAGAGCCAAAAAACACATAACCAAACCCAAAACAAATTACTCGCTCACAGTATCTACCAAACCCGTCATCCCAACAATCGTAAACCAGGCTTTGAGAGATAAATTTTGGTGTTTGGCTATGTATGATGAATTCATTGCTGTTACACGCAATCATGCATTTGACCTTTTTGATCCATCTCAGGCTTCGAATTTTATACCCACTAAGTGGATTTTTACACTAAAGTATTCACCTAATGGTGATTTGGACATGTATAAAGCTTGGTTCGTTGCTCGTGGTTTTAATCAAAAAATTGGGGTTAGATTACTCAGAGACATTCAACCCTGTCATTAAATCTACCATTATTCGTCTGGTTCCCAACATTGCAGTGAAGAAACAATGACAAATATGACAATTTAACATAAACAATGTTTTCCTTCAAGGAACACTAGAAGATGAAGTTTATGTTAGTTAACCACCTGGCTTTGTTGATCCAGACAGACCCAATCATGTATGCAAATTACGAAAAGAATTATACGGCCTCAAGCAAGCACCAAGACACATGTATCACAAAATCTAAACATATATTTTGTCCACTGGTTTTACCAATTCTATGACAGACACATCGTTGCTCATTCACTCCTCTGGATCAGATCTGGTGTATATGCTTGTGTACGTTGATGCCATTGTCATCATGGGTAACAACTCCTCTCTTCTTGAATCGATAATTGCTGATCTCTCACGCACATTTTCATTTTAGGACTTTGGTGGATTGAGCTATTTTCTGGGTATAGAAGCTGTTCGTAGAAAGAATGGGCAACACTTGATGCATCGTAAGTACATAGTTGATCTCCTCAATAAGAAAAAAATGGATGATGCCAAGCCGGTGACAACTCCGATGACACCTCGTCTGACTCTAAATTCTGGTGAAGCGGGAGCTGATACAACAGAGTACCAAGCTACTGTGGGCAGTCTTTAGTACTTAGCATTCACCCGTCAGGACATTCCATATGCCGTCAACAAGCATTCCCAGTTTCTCCATATTCCCACAGATGTACATTGGCAAGCCGTTAACGCTTGCTTTGTTATCTTGTGGGCACAGTCTCTCATGGTATTTACCTACACTCAAAATCACCACTCTCTCTTCATGCCTACTCTGATGCAGATTGGACAGAGACCTTGATGATTTCGTTCTTAACCAACTTGTATCTTCTATTTCTTGGGAACACACTGATATCGTGGTCATCTAATAAGGAAAATGGACTAGCACGTTCGTCAACCGAAGCTGAGTACCGAGTGGTAGCTAACACCGCCACTGAGCTAAAATGGGTGTGTTCTTTGCTTACCAAGCTGCATATACAGCTACTAATTGCTCCATTCAAATATTGTGATAATGTTGGAGTCACATACTTGTGTGCCAACCTGGTGTTTCACTTCCGCATGAAACATCTTGCGCTTGATTACCATTTTGTCCGTGATAACGTTTAGTTTGGAGTCCTACTTGTAGCACATGTCAATATAAAGGACTAGCTCGCCGATGCACTCACTAAGCCGCTACAACAAGCTCGCTTCCTTGATCTCTTCTCCAAGATTGGAGTGATACATCACTCCATCTTAATGGAGCATGTCAACCATATATAGAAAGGATACAATTGTCTATTACATTACCCTAATCACTCCTTATTGAGTATATATTGTAATTATAACTGTCAATAATATGATTAAGCTTTACAATCCATACAGTCAATAATATGATTAAGCTTTGCAAGAGCCTTTCCAATTAATTTTATATATCTTTGATTTTTAATTCGTTAACTACAAAACTGATTTTCTGATTTACAATTAGAAAATTATCCAAATATCTTATTTTTGTAAACTATGTACCATCACAACAATGACTTGACTATTTATTAGAATTGAGTGAAGTTGACAAACAAAAAATAAAACACCATATCAAAATCTCGGTTTATAATATATAGGCGTGTTTGTATAAAAATAATGATTAAGATATATAATATACACAAAACTAACTATGTATCGATCGGAAAAGTACGATCTATGTAATTACATGAGATGTGGTTTCTGCGATTTCAAAAAATTCATGAACTCCGTCAGTTTAACTTTAACTAAACCTCATAAATATAGTTTTTTTAAAAAATTTTTTAGATATGTGAAGTAAATATATCAAACCATAAAATTACATAACATATGTATGTGTATGTGATGTTTATGTGCCTGTGCATGTGTATGTCAGTATGTATGTATATTAATATGGTATGAATATTGAACATAAGTCATAACGTACGTGTTGACACACTAACTAGCTCACTACAAGAAAATATGTTATATTGTGACCAAAATTTCAAAATTTTAGTTAACATAATTATTGACCAAAAATCTATCAATTCTTAACGAATTAAATATTTGGTCATTAAATAATCAAAATATTTTAACCAATTGATATATTATTAAAATATTTTGACTACTTTTTGACGATAATATATATACTACTTGAAAACAACTCAATTTTGACCATGATTATAATCATAAATTGGTCAAAAAACAGTTGTTATGATTAATTTTTGATCAAAATTGAACGGTCAAAAATCGTTTATTAGAAAATTCTATTGATCGAAATTTAATCAAGAAAACTGTTTTTTTACCAATTTATGATTATAATCATGATCAAAATTGAATTGTTTTCTAGTAGTAGCTATTGAGAGTTGTTGAAAATCAGAAGGCAAAGCAGATTCAGTATGGTGAAAAAGGATGTTGAGAAGAAGAAGAAGAATCACCACATGACCTAATCCTGAAGAACCATTCATTTTCATCTCTTTCTCTCTCTCGAGCAATCACAAATATACAAAAAGGACAAGCAAATGAATACTTTTCTCTGGCATTGATTTTTAGGTAACAAGCAAGTCACATTCCAAGCCCATTAATTTTAAATCCAATATAAGAAATTGAGCTTAAAATTAAGTGTTTTTAAGTTTTCTAGGATATCCAATAAAACCTTTGTTATATAATGGCTTATATTTGTTACTTTTAACATTCAGATTGTTGATTTATTTAGTGTTCTAAAAAATGTATATTTTATTTATTAACAATTGAATTGACAAGATTATATCTATGATTCAAACTCCAAAATTATCGCACAGGGATACGTGACTCTTTTGAGTGAAATTTAGTGGAGAAGTTTCAAGGGTAAACATTAACCAGTTGACCAACTGAATTTCTCTAATCAAAATAAATGTAATATCCATCAAAAACCGAAAACATTGATTTTAATGTTAATTTTTCTACAGAATATTATTTGGTCGACCCAACTTGACAATTATTTATTACACAACTTCACATATCACATACATATAAAAATTAATAAAAACGAAATTTCATATATTTAAGTATAATGTATATATAGCTTATATATATGCTAAATATTCCACTGGTTTTCAAGAAATGCCATTTATTAAGCATGGTGGTGGTCTTGGCGCTCTTGCTGACAACTGTCTTCTTGGTGACGACAATAACGGTGATGAAAGTGGAGCTATCGACGGTGCAATATTGATCGGAGCTCGTCCATTTCCCGATGAACATATACTAATCATCTTCCTTCTAGATTCTGTTATATATATATATATATATATTATAATTAACAAAATTAAAATATTTCGTTAAAGATGAAGGAATAATCAATGGTTCGTGAAAAACTAGAATTAAAATAAATTAGGTTAATAATTATTTAAAAATTTGCAACGTAAACATATAAGGAAAATAAATACAAGTCAATATAACACTCTATCTTCAAATCAAATATTTAAAATTAAACAAAAACATATCAAATCGAAGCCTTCATTTCCCTACCTTTTGACAAAATTAGCATATATATTGTTATTAAAGAAGAGCCAAACATTTTTTTTTGTTAATTAATATTTTTGAAGAGCCAAAATTAGCATATATCTTAAGATATGTCAAGCACTTACCGGCTAAGTGGAAGAACCCTTGTGGAAAAGCAAAAGCATTGTCGATAGAGCATGAGACCACAAGAATGGTCACTAGAAGCAAGAACACAAATCCAAAATTAGAAAAAATCTGTTTTGCCATCTCGCTCTTTTAATCTGCTAAACCCTCTTGATTCAGTTCTCCTATTAATACACATTGCCTAAATGGTTAAAGTTCCAAAATAAGGAAACTATAAGCGAAGACTTGAGGTTAAAAATGTCAACACGATTTGTTACGGCCACACAATTTTTTGTAGTTAAAAGACAAAAGAAAAAAACGAAGATTGCATTTTGATTATTTTAAGAGTAAACATTAACAAAAAAAAAAAAAAA